>CM069590.1:35035320-35120320 GCA_035771175.1 Paratinospora sagittata
TTCTGCATCAGACCAAAAAACACATAACCCCCCTGACAGACCAACCGGAGCCACTGGAAGGAAACACTTGAACCCAAGCTTTGTTTTTTAGCTGAGCTAGTTTGGAGTCTCTATTTTTCGTTTCCAACAACACTAAAATGTCTGGGAATTCTTGAGAGATTGAATTGTCAGGGGGTTCCCCACACCCTGACAATTCGAGCTCATTATCATCATTTTGCCCCGTGGGGCCTGTTCGGGCCGCCCGCCTCCACCCCTTCACATTAATCATTTTCAACTTTTTGGAGTTTAGTCATTAACAAATTCACTGATGTAGAAGCACTCAACTAGTTTGAGACATTGTTCTGGTCATTTCGGCCTGAATGAGTAGCAGATACCAACCTCTATTGGTCTCTTGCCATGGCCCTTATCTTTCTTTTCTTTGGTTTGTGGGTAAAATGATTTTGAATGGCCTATTGAAGGTTGAATGGATCCAAAGAAGAAGAGGGTTATTGGTTAAGACTTTTAAAAGGTGCAGGAGGGCATTGTGATAAAAGGGTAACAAGATTAGGAGGAGAGTCTTTGTTCATGGTGGAGTGCGGGTCAGTGTGAGTGTCGACATTGTAGGGGGTGATTTGTTTATTGGTGACATTCTCATTTGAAGAGTGAGGTTTATTTAAGTGGGTGGGGTGCTAGGAGGTGGGTTGTTGGTTTATGAGATGGGGAGCAAAATGTTCAGGCCTAATGTTTTGAAATGATAATGAGTTGAGAGCATAAGGGGGAGAATTTGGATCAAATGGAAAAGGATTGGAAAGCCTTGGATTGGGCCCATACCAGTTAGGACAATAGGGAATAAGGTACATGGGCCATGGGCATAGTTGAAATATTCTGATTCAGGCCAGACCATAATGGTTGGTGAGATCCATACTTGTAGTTCCTTGTGGCCTTGACTGTTAACCTATACGGTTCATCACTTAGCTCGTCCCTACATATACTGTGATAAAGTATATTTTGATGATCACAAACAAAGTATTTTTCGATGCTAAACGTGCGTTTATCAAGATTAAGTACTTAAGGAAAACAAAAAGTCAAAGAACGACTAGATCAAAGAACTCAAAGATCACATCCAATGGTCAAGTTAGTTTTAATCAAAAGGACTTCATCGATCACATCATGATTTCAAGATCACTTCACCTGAACAATTCGATCAAGCTTCAAGTCATTCAACTTCGCACAAAGCTCTTATTGAAGATCTCATAATGAAGAGTTGGATTTAACACTTATGAAAAATGAGAAATACACAAAGTATTTAAAGTATATTTTTCTCTAATCGTTATTGCTCAAAATGTTCTTCAAAACCATGCATAAATCATCTGCATATTTTGATCATACGTTTTACGGTATTTCAAATGATTTAATTTTATATATTTAATTTGAAATATACAGAGTTTTTATTCGCATTTATCGAATATTTAATCGCGAGTCAAAACTGTTTTTAAAAAATCTTTCAAGATGCTAATGATTTAGTAGCGCTCTCCTAAACTTGTTAAGTCAGGAAGCTGATGACTCATTAGAACCCTGATAATGTTCTAGGTTGAATTGAATTGATTTATTATGACGCTTACTTGTATAGTAGCGGCCTCATTTATTAGTCAACATCAGATACTCAGCATCAGCTCACTGAAAGATGGTCTCAAGTTCTTCAAAGAATGTATCTTTGAAGACGCTGATAGTCATAAGTTGAATAATCTATCAGGACGCTATCTAGATAGGAGCGCCCTCACCTTTGGGAATCAATTTAGTAACTTTTAGGATGTTGATTGTCCTTCGACGTGTTTATGTTTTGTTTTATGTTTTAAACTGGTAGGATGCTTACTCGGATAGTAGCACTCTCATGCACTTAACTGTCTTAAAACATAGTAGGATGCTAAATGTGCATTAGTGCCCTCAAGGTTAAGTCGTTTAAGTGTTAAAGTAAGTCAGAACGCTTACAAGTTAGTAACGTCCTCACTTAAATATTTAGCAGGACGCTTATTCGTAATGAGGGCCCTCAAGGAACAAAACGACAAAGCTGATATTATGCATTAGGACACTGATTACGGAATTATGATGCTAATTCAACAACTATCACTGTTCGAATAAGTACACTACATCAGTTTATTTTTCCAAAATGGACCTTTGCACAAAGTTCATTTCAGACCTATCAGAGATCGTCTTTGATACATAAAATAAGTTTTTTTAAAACGTTCATTTTTTATGAAATCTGAAAAGAACCAGAATGTTAGTGAGAATTGCAGTTGTCATTTTCATATAACATTCTAGTCGTTGTGTGTAAACGTTCATATTATTTGAACTTCAAATGTTTAACGGCTATGTCCCACTAAGTCTATAAATACCAGCACTTAGGATCAAACAACTTGCCAATCATTTTGTATTGTGCCAATACTTTTTGAAAGTTAGTTTGTGTCAAAATGTTTTTCAAACATCTGAACTTTTAAAGTATTTTTACTGATACCTTTACGTCTTCAAATGATTTTCGTACTAAGCTTATTTTCATCTTATCTTTGAAAATCTATTTGATTTGGTATCAACTCAAATTCTCAGCACTGATTCATATCTGGTATTATTCATGCTGGAGATAGAATTTGAGAAACAGTTCAAAATATACAACTGTACTTGATTTCATATCTTAAGTACTGTATTGAACTATATCAGTAGTTGTGTTAACTATTGATCACTTAACCTGAAGTTTTCATACTTATGTTTTATATATATATATCTTGAAAACTGTCTGTGGTTTTGATTTACACCAGTTCTTCAATTTTCAAATCAACGTTTATTTGGTATCATATTATTTTCGAAGAAGCACTGATTTTCATATCACATCATTCATGTTTTTCGAAACTACACTTGAGCAATACCAAACATTGAAAGGTAAAGGACTGTAAGTGTATTTCAACTTAGCATTACCTATTTCATATTTCATATCTTTGTAATGCTATGTACTGAGTTTAATTGTAAAGTGTTCTACTACGTTAGCACCAATCAACATTTTAGTGTGGTGTGTTTCTGGATTGAAACAACCAGGACAAGTGAAAGTAATTTACTTGATTTCAGGATTGAAATCATGTAAGGTTATCTCTGAACCTGTAAAAGAGAAACCGGTTCATCCCAATCCTGTAAAAAGATAGGTGCGTCCTTAACCTGTAAAATGATAGGTTATCTCTTAACCTGTAAAAAAGAAACGGTTGTTCCTCATCCCGTACAAGGATCACGGTTCTTCTTTATTCCGTAAAAGGAACATGAGTTTCTCCTCATTCTGGAAAAAAGAAGATTTGGTTCATTCTTAGCCCATAAAAAGATAGGTTTGCCTTTAACCTTCAAAAAGATAGTTGTATGGTTTGGTTCTCATTCGTAAGAGAATCAGTTAGTGGATTGAGAAAATCTTAATCGGGGCTTAGGTAATGGACCTAAGCTTGGCTGAACCACTATAAATTTGTGTCTCATGTTTGCAATTTAGTTTGCGTTCTATTCTGCAACCAATTCTAATTTACTCATGTATATCACTAAGTTATTGGAAGATAATTTTAAAATTGACCATCGCACCCAATTCACCTCCTTCTTGGATGAACCAACATTGACAACTTCGGTCCAAGGTCCACCGTGTTGGGCTGATGACCATACACCATAGAACTGACTTGCACATGCTAAGAAGCATGTAGACGAGGCTAAGCAGATATTTTTGAGATTTCAAAATCTCTGTCGTTGATACTGTGCGCCCCCAAAAACTTATGCATTTCATTATTCTCAGATCGACGTGGACTCTGAAAAGTATGGTTACTGTAAGAATCATCACCTGTTACGCCTCCTACCAGATGCGAATTTACGAAATTGCCTTTGAAACCTTGTTCTCTCATCACCATGGCAGAAGAGACCGACCTTGCTGAAGACGGTTCCCTTGAAAAGCTTGTTGCTTGCATTTCATCACCTTCCATCTTAGAGTTGTCACCAGTTGTGTTTCTCCTATGTGAAAATGGACTCTTGACAGGCGATAAAGAGGCATTTAACCAATCGCCATATTCAGAAGCCCGTGTTTTCCTTTCATTTTCTGTTGGAGGAGCAGAAGAACAACCAGAGGTTTCATGGATAAGACAACCACAAATATGACAAAATATTGGTAATCTTTCATATTTAAGCAAGATCCAATGTTTAATGCCCTTATTGTTAAGCATAAACACCATGTAAAAGCAATTTTGCTAGATTAATCTCAACTCGAACCCTTATGAACTTGTGTTGCTCGATGGAATCTCTTCGTCCTTCATCTTCAACTTTTATCACCTCACGGATCTTTTGGCCTATCATGGTCACCACTTGGTTACCTCTACAATCTAATGGAAGACCATGCACTTGCACCCAAAACTTGCAAGAGGAAAAAGAAAGAGATTTGAGATCAGTGTCTGGTCTCCATGGAACAACTAAGAAGAGATATTCATTAAATGGCCATGGCCCGTTCATGAGGACAAAGTTCGTAGCATGAGGATCTGAGAAGAAGATTGAAAATGTTATTGGCTAATTCTGACATTCGAACCTCATATGAAAAAGACCATGCCCCTAATAGACTTGCCTTTAAACCATGTCGGTTGAAGGATTTAATAGATTTAAGATGTCCCATAAGGCTGAGTTTACAGTCTTCCAAATCCGCGAGCTTGCATGTAGACTCCACATTAATCACCTCTACTTCTTCACTAGTTAATAAGAATTTGCTCAACACGCTATGAATTTCATCCTCCATAACTAAGATGAAAAGGAAAAACCACATCTACAACTTACTGATCACCGAAAAGAAAACGAAGCAAAGGAAAGAAACCTTCAAAAGGACGACCACCTTCTTTTCCAAAGGACAACCACATCCATATTTGCACTACAACAAATAATACATCTTAACAAATTGCGAAATGGGCAATTGAACTCGGAAGAGAATCCAATATTAAAATTCAAACACAGAATGACAAAGTGGACCACTTTGATTGGATAAGGTGGAGTCGTGCCAGGTCAGCAGCCCCTGTGGCCAACCTAGAGTCCTGAAGCCAACATAACGTCACCAGAACCCATTGGCAACGGGCGATCTCCGCGGTTACGTGTATCCTCTCACTCTTGACACCACCACTTCTCAACTCTCTTCGCTCACTCATTCCCCCATGTAGCAGCCGCAGAGCTATAAATATAGCACAATGGCGGATATTCTCGGCAGCTCACTCGACTTTCGGTCTTCGAAATTGTCCTGCTTTCGCGCTTTTCGCTTCCCTTCTAACGTATCTCAAACGAAGCCGTGCCGTATCATCCAGGTTTCTTCGTGTTCTCGCTCTCCTAAGCGCCGTTCGTCTCGGCGCCATATCTTCGCCAAACCCTCAAAATCGCCAAATACGCCTTCACCGGAAGCAGTTTCTGGAGATTTTGATCTCGTTTCGACTACTGGTAAGCTAGTACTAGTTTGAAAATGATTTAAAAAAAAAAAAATTGTATCTCGTTTAATTGCAAAGGATGATCTTGCTCTCGTTTTTGCAATTGCTATAAGCTAGTGTGAGTTTGAAAATGATTTCGTTTTATTGAGTTTTGTTTGAGCTTGCTCTCGTTTCTTGTTGTACCGATTATCTATTACTAGCTTGAAACTGGTTTCGGTGTATTGAATTTCGTTTAATTTACTAAAGGTGATCTGTTTCTAATGATCTTTGTCTCGTTTCTCTGGTTCGTAAGGTATTTTTGAAACGTGAAGCTAGTTTTCTCTTAGTTAGATTTTGTTTAATTTCTAGATTTAATCTTGTTCGTAGGTTGTTGAAGTGATGTGTTCTTCTCTTTGAGATCAATTTGTGTTTGCGTAGTTTTTTGTTTAATCTTGCGGCCTTTGGTTGTTCGGCAGAACATTCAGATGGAAGCATCCTTTTCAGGTTTGGAGATGCAACGGAGATGAATACTAATGTCCAATCGAAAGAACCAAGTGTCTCTAGAAGAGATGTTGAGGTCGAAAGTGGTGCGGTTAATCTTGAGAAGGAAACCGAGCTTGAAGTTTCGGTAGTTCTGGAGTCGGGAAAGTTGTCAGAAGAGAAGCCAAGTCTTGTAGGTTTTGAATCTCAAGAATCTCAAGGAATTGCAAAAAGGCCGGGAGCCAATGGGTGTAATGATGGAAATAACAGTGTGATTCCGAAAAATGAGGGTGCTTTTGCTTGGGAAAGAGTGCAAAGTAATGACTCAACTGAAGTATTAACTATTGTAAACGATATATTTAATGCAGAAGAGGAAACCCTTTCAGAGGCAGCTAGTGGCATGGTTGGATCTCCGAGTAATGAAAAATTGGAATTGAAGGAGGAGCTCCTAGGTGATAGCGACAGAAAAGAAGCAAATCCTAGCATCACATCCGCTAGTAAAGTTCTTGATAGGAGATCAAGTAGTGCTGCTGATGAAGAATGTTCAGGGAAGAGTACAAGTGATTTGATGGTTTCTTCTTTTGCTTCAGAACCAGAATCTGTTTTTGATGTGGATGCTGCTATCAACTCTAAGCAAGAATCTGAAGAGACCTATGAAGATAAAAATAGTGATTTGGATGTAGAAAATATTGATAGCACGTCTAAGGTTGACTCCTTTGTTGAAATTAAGAATAGTTATGCTTCTGGGGAGGATTCTTCTGAAAAGATAATGGATAAACTTGTGAATCAGTTTGATTTAGAAAAGGTTGACCATATTCTTGATGAAAACCATAATTCTACCTTTAAAGAAGTTTTAGTGGACGACATTGTGGCTCAAGTGATACCCTCATCTACAGCCACAGAACCTGACCCTATTCAGGACATGGCAATGAGTGATTCCATAGAAGAAAATGTTAAGAAAAATGGTTTGCTGGCTGTTATACCTCCAATTTCTACAGAGCTTGATCCTGTGCTATGTATAGAAACAAGTACCAAAACTGTAAAAGAGTTGAGGGAGATAAATACAGTTCAAAACTCTAAAATGGTTAGTTCTTTTTCATTTGCTTTTCTATCTTAAAGTTTAGCTTATGATTGCATGTGCAATGTACAAGGTTCTCTTGGTATATCAATTGTTGGGCTTCAATTTATGGTCAAGTTAGCTGAAGAAGTTTTTTACAAGTTAAGTATGAAATATAATTTGACATGCAAGTATTGCTTGACTAGTTCATATATTTTTTGCTCTGAACCCCTTAAATTTCTGGTTATACCATGGTTCATCGTCAAGAAATTAGATATCAAAGCAAAGATAGGTGATGTATAAAGACTCTTGAAATCCCTGTTCCATCGGTTTCTCATGTCCATTGAAGGTGAATTGTGCTTTTTGATTAACAATTGGCAAATCTATTAGTGTTACCTTTCCCCTGTCTTTCCAATCTTGGTAATGCTCCATAGCAGCTGTCCTAGAACATAAGACATGTAAACATGGCTTCCAATAAAAGATTGATGTTTGTTCTTCGATCCAAATATAGATACCCAATCTGATCCAACTAAGGTCAGACTTAGAAAAATAAATGAACAAAAAATTCAAACTTATCAAGGGATGCCATCCAATCCAAATTGATCCAATACTAGTTGATTTCAACCAAAAGCTGGTTCAAACTTCAATCTGATCCATTCCAATCCAAACTGATACAATACTAGTTGGTTTCAACCTAAATCTGATTCAATCTAATCCAATTATTTTACTATGTGCCAAATAACCAAATAACAAATGCTTATCAACAAAAATAAATGGACGATGGAGAATAATGAAATTGTAAACTTTTGATTAAATAGAAACTAACATCCCATTTGATGCTCCAACTACCAAGCTCAAGTCACCATCATTACCTGATGTCATTTGTTAAAACGATGAACATCTAAATTAAAATTAAAGAAAATGTTAAATGATGGAAGAAAACTAATATCTAAATATCAAATAAGATAATTAGTAATTAGAAAGTTACAGCTTGAAAACTTGGTTGTGGTTATCCTTTGATTGGGTGGTTGAGAGGATGGACCAAGACCAACTTAGCTATAATTTTCATGCCATTGTAGTTTGGAAGACTCGTTGTTCTCCGTTTCTTTTTGCTACTTAATTACTTATTTTTCATTAAAAGTAACGAGTGTCTCCCCCTCCCCCCCCTCCCAACCAAGAGAAGGTGCATAAATCATTTTCTCTTGAATTACTTGAATCTAATGTTTCCAATATTGTCAAACATATTTATTGCTGGAAAAAAGGGAAATTTAGAGAAGAAATAATGTAAAACACTAAGAATAATTATCATTTGGATCAATAAGCAAAGTAGTAAACTCTGGTATTACCTAATTCTATAGCAATATCAATTATTGTTGACGAGTGAATATATTTTTGTGTGCAAATGAGTGCTTGAACCATCTCTGAGATAATTTACGTAAACGATGGACCAAGAATTTGACTGAAGCTATTATAAAGGTGATTTAGAGGACATACCTATGTCTAGGCCAAAGATCTTGTGACATAAGTTACAGAACCATATGTCATAAATTGATTTTCCACCTATGTAAAGAATCAAAATTAGCCTCATCAATTTGCTCATGCCTCCATTAAATATTGATCCACCGGCAAATGTTTTGTTGTCAATGCTATTATCCTCTAATAAGAAGCCTTTTGTTGCGAAATGTGAACTACTTGGACAAGCCTTTAAATCAAATTCTCAATAAGATTCATTATCACAATACAGATCATAGTTATTAAGTCCCATAATCTAACACTTTGTGGTAATAGATTTCATATATGTGCAAAACACCAATTGTTCATTATTCACCCTTTGATATTGCCCTGCCTTAGTTGTTGAAATTTTTGAATAAAAATATAACATAGTTCTATCCTTGGTTCTTGTACCATCAATAGTTGTAGAGAGCACCTTTTCAATGCTCCAATCTAGCAAGCATCATTCAGTTGCCTTTGCACTCCTATGACTGACACTTGATAAGGTTTTTTTCTACCTTTTCCAGTTATAATCTATGAAATGGGTAGTAAGACACAAGTAATATAGATTCTGTCTAGTCGCCCATGTATATCTAGTGAGGGAAGCCCTTTCTCCAATCTCAACTTCTTTTAATTTTTTCCTCTTCTTAGAAAGTATGCTTGGAAACAATTTATCCAACAATAGTGTGAGATCGGACTTGAAATCTATGTTCAAGAAACTTATGAAACTACATTATTCCCTCACCGACCATTAAATCGAATGACAACTTATCGATGGTAACTATCCCAATAATCGCTTCCCTATTTGCTTTGACACTATTAGTACGGTGTATGAATTCTAAGCCACCCTTCACTATGAAAAGGTTATGTCTTTCACCTTTTGTCTATTGCTCTACGGTATTTTGGGCATTGATTACCATGTGAGTCAAGATTTGAGGTTTCATTTTTCTTACTGCCACATGCAAAATTTGTATTACAACTTTTACATTTTTTCTAAGAATTTTATCCATCATCTCAAGATTTAGTAAAATGATCCGATGTTGATGTAGAAGACTTTTAGGGTTCTCTGTTACCAATCATTTGAGGTTGAGAAAATGTGATCGCATTAGTGTTGGTATAAGAAGAGGGTCACTTCTAGTCTTAGGCTCAATTGCACTCTATTGAGGGCTTGTATTGTCTTCTTTGGAAGAATTAGAAGCCTCTATTATGTGGGGAAATACGACTTATTTTAGAGTCTTATCATGCCATAAATATTGAGTAAAAAATAATAGGAACAAGACAATTGTGTGGAAAATTAATTATCAAAAGTGGGAAGATGTTATGAAAGCCATAGGTCGCTTCCAACTTGAACACTTTAGGTCTTGATTAAATGAACTCATGCAAATGCGGATACATCAAAGCAAAGTTTAAATATCATCTTGGAAAACAAAAACTTGAAAAAATTTTGAACATTCTTTTTTCTTGAAGGAATTAAAAAATTGTGATTTTAGAAGATAGTATTTGGACCTAAATTAAACAAAATCTCAATCTTCTCTTGTTTCTTATTTATCAATTACATTTCTCATAATGTAGATAGCCTAGTGACCAATGTGGTTAACCTTGTTCACCATAAACAAAAACTAACCAAAGTCAACAGACCACCCAAAAATCTCAAATAAATCACAATCTCTATTTGTACCCCTCGCTTCTAAAAACCCTAGGCTCAATGCTAATCATTGTGCCTTAGCTAAAATAATCAGGCGTGGTGCTTTATGGCCTGAATTGCGACTTTTCAATTAATCTAGTGGATTGGTATAATTGGTTTAGGATCATGATTCCAAATGACCTTGATATGAATGATTCTATATGCGAATGTGATTAGGACCCACCAAGGACCCTAGGTTCCAGATTGAGATTCTAGTAATGGTGGCAAGTGGTACTAATTGCTCTAATGTCATTATCATGTAACATAGTGAATATAAAATGTTAAAGTTCTATCTTGATTCTTGACTTTATTTTAGCAATGTTGATTTGATTACTTATGGGTGTGCGCAATCGGAGTTGTTGGAACTTGAAGCATCTCAATGTCTTGAGTGAACAATTTTCTAGGGTCTAATCTTGGCCTTGGGTGAGTGAGAAGCCCCAAATCTGATTTTGGTTGGATCTAGTCATAGATGTTCTATATCCAACATGAAATGATCTTATTTGATTGAAACTTCCCCTTTCTTGCTAGATCCTCTCCTCGCTTGCTCAACTGAAATTGTGCCCCTCTTCCTCCTTAAGTGAATCATGCCCAACTAAAAGACCATCACATATCCTTTCACCAAAGCACAAAAAAGATTTTCCCATGAAACTTCAATAGTTGCTCCCTTATCCCCCAAAACAAAGAAAATCATCCCCTTTCCAAAAAAGAAAAAAAAAAAAAAGCCATGCCCTCACCACAAAACAATATCCTCCTTTTCGAAAAAAAAAAAGGAACTAAAAGGTATTTTATATGTATTGATTAGAGGAAAGAAAATTGTACACAATCATCAGTATAGACCACACTCCTATATAGATACAAAATTACCCCACCCCCGAATCAAATCACCCACTCCATACCCTCTTGATAGACTACTATTAGCTACTCAATAGGAGACTAAAAAATGAGAAGACTCCCACACTTTGGCAGCCGAGAGAAACTCATCAAGAAACACCCGTTTTTCCTCTTCTTCCATAAGAACCTTAAAACTGCTAAACATACCACCTTCCAATGGTCCCTCCATTGTGACTGAATATTGTTTATAAATGGGAGAATGGTTATTCCCTCCTCAACTGCCTCATCAACTCCCGTGACAGGGAAATGGGTCCTCTATCTGCACCAAACCTCCTTAGCAAAAGGGCAATGCCAACATAGATGTCGCACAAATTCTGACTCCCTTCTACAAAGATAGCACCAATATGGAGATAAATACATATGTGGAAATCTTTTTTGCAGCCTATCCCCTGTGCTCATCTTTCCATGAGAAGCTACCCACCCGAAAAGTTTAACCTTTGATGGCACATGAGCTTTCCAGATTAGATTATGATTTGGAAAAGGGGAAACATGAGGCTCATCGATAATGGAAGATTGAAAGGATTTGGTGTGAAGAGACCAGACGGGTCACATGGCAAAGAGATTCTATCGTGGTCCCCAGATAGGTGACATCCCTCCAATAGCCCAAGTAAAGTCGAAAGCTCAACCTCCACTCTGGGTGGGATGATCCTACCCAAATGAATGTCCCAAGACACTACAGGATCCCTCAAGTTTCTTACAAAATCAATAATAGGTTTGTTGTGGGAAGAAGAGAGACGGTCCGGGTTAGGGATTCTCCCAAAAATGAATTGAATCCCCTTTGCCAAGTTTAAGTCTAGTCAAGGGAGAATAAATGGGATACACAGAGGAAATAAATTTTCACGGGCTTCTAAAAGTAGCTTTATTAGCAACCCTAGCGTCCTTGCTGCCAATGAGCTTCCCCCATAATAAGTTCCTTTCCCTTGGGAACCTCCATAACCACTTGCCAACAAGGTCTGAAAATTCGGCGAATTTCGTTGAAATTCGACGAAAAAATTCGAAATTTAAACGAGCAAACTCTGGTGTCGCAGGTAGAAGGAAAACTACAAAAAATTGTCGAAAAAATCGCAAAAATCAGCGAAATTCAAGGAAAGCGTGCTTTTTAGGTCAAAAAGTTGTCGAAAATGTTCACGGGACGCACAGAGATTCTCCGCATGAGATTCTTTAACAAAAAGACAAAAAAAAAATGACACATATCAACTCTAAAAAAATCCATCAATCCATTATAAAAGAAGAAGAAGAGATTTTGGAAGGAGTGGAGTGGAAAAAATACCTCTATTTTGCACTGTGAACGACAAACTGCGACCTTTCGACGAACTTCAACCTTCAATCGTCGATCTTTCGTCGACGTTTCGAGCGTTGGTGGCGATTGGCGAGTGGATCGAATGCCATTGACGCCGATGCCGTTCTTTCTTTCTTATCTCTCTCCAAAATGAGATATTTGAGTTGCAGGAGGCGGATTGGTAGCGGCGGAGATTGAGTTGCAGTGGTAGCGGCGAAGATTGAGTAGCGGCGGAGATTGAGTAGCGGCGAAGATTGAGTTGCAGTGGCGGCGGAGATTGAGTAGCGGCGGAGATTGAGTTGCAGGAAGCGGATTGGTAGCGGCGGAGGAGGAGAACGTTTTTAGGTTTGTTTATTTTAGGGTTTGGGTTAAGTTTAAGTTTTAAATTTTTGATGGTATGCACCCATCTCCTTGTAGATAGATGGCTTTTATTATTTTTTAAATGTCTTATTTTTTTTTAAGAGAAGTTTTCATTATTCATTACAGTAAAATAATGGTAAATACATTTTATAATTTTTATTGTAATAATAAGAACTAGTTAAAGTAGTGGTAAATATATTTTATAATTTTTAAATTATTTTATATAATAATAATAATAACAACCTCATATTAAGTTCTATTACAATAATTTAAATAAATATATTATGATTTAAAAAACAATGAGTATAATTATAATATAATATATTATTTAATTTAATCATAGTAATTGTATTTGTATATATGTTAGAGACTTTAATTATTTAAACTAATTAAAAATAATTTAACCGAATGTGAAAGTATTAAATAAAATAAAAAATATATTCTTTAAATTATTAATTATATTAGTATATTTTTGTAAATAAATTATTATTATAAAAAATATATAATTATTACTTATACATATGTTACAGGTTTATAAGTTAATAATAATGTTCATCTATATTAAAATATTTAAAATCAATATTAGCTTTCTCAAATAAATGTATCAATAAAATATGTTATGTTAATTCTAATAATGTTAATCTCTATTAACATGTTTTATATTAATATTGTACATCTTACTAAAATAAATAGATTAGTAAAGTAAGAGAAATGTTTTAATAATATTAATCATGTTAATTTATATTAACATAATTAAATTTAATATTATGTTAATAAAAATACTGAAACTCATAAAATATTTTGATAAAGTTGATTTTTATAATGTTGACCTATATTAACTTGTTCTAAATTAATATTATACATCTTATAAAAATAAATATGCTAGTAAAGTAAATGAAATATTTTAATAAGATTAATACAAATAATATCATATTAACATCCTTAATATAAATGTTACCTTAATAAAATACTTGCACTAAAAAATTATTTTTATAATGTTGATTCTAATAGTCTTGATCTATATCAACATGTTCTAAATTAATGTTATACATCTAACAAAAAAAAAACATAGACTATTAATGTAAAGGAAGTATTTTATTAATATTAATTAAACATATTTAAAATTAATGTTACCATTGTAAATCTTTACAATAATAAAAATATTTTGATAATGTTGATCAATAATAACGTGTTTTAAATTAATGTTATACATCTTTTTGAAATAAATAGACTAGTAATGTAAGGAAAATATTTTAGTAATGTTAATACAAATAATATTAATTTATATTAACATAGTTAAAATTAATGTTACCTTAGTAAAATAATTATATTAATAAAAATATTTTGATAATATTGATCTATATTAACATATTTAAATATATTTTAATAATGTTAATATAAATAATGAATTTATATTAACATATTTAATATTAATGTTACTTTAGTAAAATATTTACATTAATAAAATATTTTAATAATGTTGATTATAATAATTTAGTCAATTAGCTTGCATTCAATTTCTTCAATAACATATAATAGTATAATAACAATACAAAAAAACTACATTTAAATTTTAAATGTATAGAATTAATGGACAATTAATCAAAATATGCATGAAATCTTTCATATTAAAAAAAAAAGTTATTCATGGGAAATAAATAAATCTTAATTTTAAACAATAAACAAACATTTAGATTACAACTTAAATAAGTCTATGAGAGCTACTAACTATACTAGTTAAATTTCAAAAATCCTGCTTCATCCTTTTAAGAAATGGTCAATCAAGTCTCAACACTCTGAAATTGAAGCATATTGAATTCAATTTAAATCCTTCATAAATCTTTTGACCTGAAAAAAGAAAGAAATTGTTAGATACAAGTAAACAATATAAAATTCATAGTATGTGCGATGCGCATAAACATTGTTAATGTAAAAACACATATTTCAAACGATTATATTTATACTTTTATATGTCTTGTTTCCGTCATTTCTAATAGTAATTATGCATATTTTAGCATTTATATACAAATTCGTTAAACTTCTCTAAGTTGGCGAATTTTTACAAAAATTCTCCACGTCGAATTAAACTTCTCCGAATTAATTCTGATTTTTAAAGGTCGAAGTTTAGGGCGAAATCGAAGTTTCAAACCTTGCTTGCCAACCAACGCCTTATTTCTAAGAATTAAGTTTTCAAAACCTAGTCCTCCTTACTCGACCTTCCTTTGTACAATGCTCCAAGCCACAAGATGGGACCCATGCTCCTTATCAACATTCTCCCAAAGGAAATCCCTCATTAATTTCTCGATCCTTCCCGCAACCTTCATCGGAGCACGAAAGACTGACAAATAGTAAGTTGGGAGAGCATCCAACACAAACTTTATCAGAGTCAGTCGACCTCCTTTAGATAAAAAACATCTCTTCCAACCATCTAATCGTCTAGAGACTTTTGAAATTACTGGATCCCAAAAATCCAACTTAGAAGGATTCCCACCCAATGGCATACCCAAGTATTTCATTGGCCACCCACTCATAGCACACCCGATAATATCCGCCATCTCCCCCAACCACCTATGACAGATATTAATGATAGCCATATGACTTTTTGCCATATTAATAGCCATTCCTGACAACCAGCAAAAGCATTCAACAACCATGGACGCATTCCGAATACAACTTTCATTACCATCCAAAAAGAGCAAAGTGTCGTTTGCGAATTGAAGGTGTGTGACCTCCACATTCTCACGCCCCGGCCAGAAGCCACTATCAGTCCAAGCTCCCTGGCTTTATCCAACATTCTTCCTAACACATCCACCACCATAGTAAACATAAAAGGTGAGAGAGGATCTCCCTGTCGTAGTCCCCTTTCTCCAAGAATTTTACCACAAGGCCGCCTATTGACAAAGATAAAGAATGTCACCGACCGCAAGCAACCCTGTATCCAGTTCCTTCATCTTGGGCCAAATCCCTTCATTTTCAAGACAAAACCCAAAATATCCCAGTTGACCATGTCATATGCTTTCGCAAAATCAAGCTTGTAGACAACCCCCTTCCTCTTTGTAGATTTGTAGTTCTCCACCAACTCATTAGCAACCAATACAACATCCACAATTTGACGCCGCTTCACAAAAGCCATCTGGTTCCCAGAAATTGTATCCTACAACACACCTTTCAGCCTATTCGCCAACACCTTGGCAATGATCTTGTAAAGGCAGGTGGTAAGGCTTTTAGGCCTAAAATCCGCAACTCGCCTAAATGTAGTCGTTTTAGGAATAAGACATATATATGTTTCATTAGTACTTCCATTGATGATCCCATTATGGAAGAATTCTACCAACACCTACATAAGATCATTTTTGATGATATCCCAACAACTTTGGAAGAAACTCATGGTCATACCATCTGACCCAGGAGCCTTTGCCCCATTGCAGTAAAAAACAACTTGCTTCACCTCCTCCATTTCGAAAGGCACTTCAAGCTCTGCACTAGTCTCGATCTAACTGGGCACCAATCAATACCATCCCCAACACCCTATCACTACTCCTCAAGAAGACACCCCGAAAGTAGTCGAGAATGTCATCCACAATTTCCCCCGCCTCTTCTAATAAGGAACCATCAACCCGCTCCAGTCTAGTAATAGTGTTAATAGCCCTTCTCCCACTCATAATTTTGTGGAAAAATTTAGAATTGGCATCCCCATCTTTAAACCATCAAATCCTGGAGTGTAGCATAGTGGAAAAATATCCTCCTTTTTCTCCCTCAAAATACAATCGTTCTTGGCAATTGGTATGGTCTCTCCTCATGCCCCTAGAATGCAAAGCTTCCCACCATCCTTGTCTAAAAGAGCTTCCACACCATAAAATGACATCATTATTTATTCCTACTAGTCACCAAACCATTTAGTTGTCTCCTCTTCTTTTAGTCCCTTCCACAATAATGATTGCAAGTTGTGAAGTTCCATTCCTTTTATCTTTGCTACTTGAAAGTTTACTTTAATTTCCATCCCACCAACATTTCGATTACTCCTCTTTGCATCATTTATATTTATATTTATATTTCATATACTCTTAAATTAATGTTATTAAGGTATTGTAATTATTTAATATTTTATAAATTTAACTTAGATTCAATATAAAATATTGAAGAGTCAAGTTATTTAATTGGGTTTAAAGTTCAAGATAAAGGGTGAAACTAAACTTAGATTCCAACCTTGGAATCCCAAGTGATATCACAATAACTTGACTTGGTTTGTTTCAACTAGAAACAACCCAAATAGACTAAGTACACAAATTATAATATTTGTTCTATGTAAATAGAACAATTACAATGAAGCTCAAATGATAAAACTTAACCAATACAAGACATGAAATTGGAGGCTCAATGATAGAGAGACCTTACAATCATAAATATTACCTTCCTTGCTTTAATGTTGCTCAAGTATACATTTGAAAATCAGTTTGAATGATGTTCAACAAGCAAGCTTTGAAAAACCTCATGAAATCAAATCATTTCGAATTTTGAAGTTTGAGAATGGAGAGAAGATTTGAAATCTTGAAATCACTCAATGTTGTTACATTTGTGTCTCCCCCCCCCCCCCCCCCTTTTTTTTTTTTTTCTTTTATCTTCTTCTTAGTTCACCCTAATGAAGCCAAACTTGATTTGTTCGTACCCCTATGTGCTATTGGAAGGCATCTCAATAACACAAATGTCATGCTAGTTGCAAGTGCAATGAAATATGTTGTAGAAAATTTTATTGGATAAATTGGGAGGTGCTCCACTTTTTGCTTTTTGGATGTCAACTATGCATCGCCTCCTACGATGCAGGATAGAGCTGCATATAGTAGATCCAAAGTGGTCTGATCACTCCCTAGACCTTGTATAGGCGGAAGCTTTGTGCATTGGGCTGCCCTTTTTTTATTTGTAGAGTTGTTGAATTCTTGAAGTTGCATATCCATAGTAGTATAGGAAAAATCAACAGTATAGGGATCTCAATCTATGATTGCATCACAATTGCTCCTTTTTTTGTATAGGTAAGTGGTGGGGTTTGAACCCATGATGTTGGAGCTTTGTCTTTTTAGATGAATTCCATTCGTCTCCTTTGTCAGTTTTAAATCTTTGTGAGCGTCCATATGCATGAAGCCGGTAAGACTTAACTAAGCAACAAATATGACTTATTTCTACTATGGTTTGGCGCTATTATAGAATGGCTCTCTTTTGTGTGGAGCAAGTAGTTGATATTTATTAGGTGTAACATCATGATTTTTACGTCAATAATTCTGCGACATTTAGTGTGTGTACAAGTTTTTTGAGCAAGAATATTTGGCTTTGACACAGCTAGAAAACTGTATGCCCCTACAACAATCAAATACCACTGTAATCATCTACTATATATTATTTACTGTTAGAGAACTGCTGAGCAGTTCGGCCAATAGTAAACTATGTAACGGGTTACGAACCTAATGTACAGATAGTAGATCGATACCTCACAAAGGTACAAAGTTCCAGATGCACTAAATCCTGAGTCATAAGCCCTTCGTGTGTCATAGGATGTTCCTGACCGGTGTATGAATCATTGTTTGACACACACAGTTCTTTGAATATGCATTCGTCTTGGTGCCTCAGTGATATGCTTGATGGAAAGGAAATGTCTTTAATGGTCCTCCCTAAATTTTATTCTTAATGGACTTATTACTTGGGAAAATTCAGATATTTGTCCTCAGTTGGATTGTAGGCTACGTGTAGAAACTCGTGGTTACCTAAATGAAAAGGGACTTAGAAGGTCTCTAGAATTCAATGCCAAACATCTCAAAACCAGAAATTAATGTCACACATTCTACTAAAAAATCCATTAATGTGACTTGTGCTATTACATTATTAGTTGAGGTCCGCTTTCTATGGTTTTTCTAAGATGTCCGTTGAATTGATTTCTTTAGTTGAAAATTCAAGTTCAAAGTGATCCTTCAACTACTACATCTTTATGATCTGCACTTTGGATTTAGTTTTGACTTGTTTGTGCCAGTAAGCAAGTTTAAAATGCTTCATGTGTTTTTATCTTCTTTATTTTAATAGGTGGAAGATGTTGCACCTGTCTCGAATGCCTATGAAGAAAAAGAAAGCGCTGAAGGTTCCACTCAAAATGATAGTAATGTGGAAGCTGGCTCTAGACTTGTAGGATCACTAGGCGTTAGCAGTTATCTTAGTAAGGGGTATCATTCTTCTTTTGTTTTGTTTATTATTGAGTTGAACTAAGCATCACCTTAGTTGAATGCTTATTTTCTTAAGAATATGACTTGTGAAAAAAATGAATCAAATCATTTACCAGAAAACATAAAAAAATTATTGATGACTCTTTTCTTGGTTGATCATCTCATCTCCCACTTCTAGTATATAATTATCGATCATACTCTCACTTTTGATGATTCTGTCACTCAAGCCCCATTTCAATAAAACATCAAATTCTTTTTATTTATAATTACATGATCTGAGTTAAACTTGTCGTGTCTTAACTCTTGTTTTCTAATTAACTGAAGATCAACGAGAAGATGACTAATGAGATTGCTATTCTTCAAATTTTCAAATAATTCAGTTGCGTAATAAATTATTACCAATGTATTTGGAATCTGACAATTTCTTTGTGAATCATAATGGTACAATTTAATTGATGGTATCATTATTGTTAAGCTTACTAGTTCAAGTAACTTCTTCCTAGCCCTTAAACATTATTAAGGCTCGTTTGGTACGTGAGATTGGATGGGATAAGACTCTTTTTAGTCCCAAGCCCATGTTTGGCTGCCGACCAGGATGGGATAAAAAATAATCCCATCCTCATTTTTATCCTATTGTAATGGGATAAAATAGTGATGACCAAAAGGGGAGGGATTATTTTTATCCCATTGTAATGGGTTTTGCATTTTTTTTAATTGTTTAATCCAATCCAATCCAATTCAGTCTCATAAAAATAATCTTATCCTATCCGGTGCACCAAACAAGCCCTTAGAACCGTAAGCGAGTCAGGCCAGGTTGGGTTTGGCCCTAAAATTCACTCGACCCGAGCTCATCGGTGAGAAAATTTTCCACCCTAGCCCAACCTGCCAGAATTTTTTTTATTATAACCCGACCGACCTAAATGGTCGTCCGGTTGATTAGGTTTGATTATTAACTCAAACCCAAATACAATAGTAAATCAAAAGCTAACTTGAAAATCATAAATTGATTAAAACAACAAAACTAAAAAAGGAAAAAAAATTAGAACATAAAATAAGCAAATCATTTGAAATAAATAAAAAAAAAAGATTAAAAAAGAGAAACTAATTAAAAGTAAAAACAAATAAAAGAAAAAAAAAATTTGTTGGGGGCCTCTCACAAATAGACACCCCAACTTCATGCCCTTTGAATCCCTTAGGCCTAGAGCATTGGAGGTGGAATGGATGGGTGAAGGGGGGTTGGGGGTATTTATTGGAAAACCCCCTCTCTATTCAAATTGGGGCTAAAGGGGAGAAAATCCCCCCTCATTTAATCTCACATCAATAAATGTGGGATGGAAGAGGGGGGCTTTTCTCCTATAAATAGCGCCCCCCCCTCGCTCTTTCAAATCTCACTTCAAGGTTGAAGTGGGTGCTCCCATCTTGGGTTGGTGCCTTGGGGTTTCCCCCTTGAGGAAGCCCCTTGTAAAATAAATTTTTTTGTTTATTTATCATGTATAGTATACATATATGTATATGTATTAAAAATACTTATGTTTATAAGTAGTTGTCAGGTGGGTTGGGTTGAAGTCGGGTTTAATATGTTAAACGTGAAAATCAACTTGACCTATCAAGTTAAGTATTTGTATAACCCGACCCGCTTGATTAAGGTTAGAAAACCCGCCCAAACTCGACTGGGTAGGTTCGGGTTGTTCAGGTTTTTTGGGTGGGCAGGTTGAACTTACATCCCTAAACACTATCAATGCCTGTCTCCCTGAAGACGTTGGTAAACATCATTATTTTAGCTTAATATGATGAACAAGATAACAATTCCCAATCATTTGGTTTGAAATATTAAGATTTGATATTTTTGATGATACACAAATTTATAATTGTATCATTGATTTGGATTTTGAAAATATTTTTATGACCATCCTAAATCCAATTCATTTTGTATCTATGTCTTACAATTTTACTCACTAATTCATGACTGAATGAGATTCCAACAACAATGGGTATTTTTTTTTTGACATGGAACAAGTTTTTAATTAAATTTGAATGTTTGTACAACTGAGATTGTGTCAAGGACAAGGAGTCCTTTAAACTATAATTATATATATCGAAAATGGGTTCCCATCCCCTTAGCCATTCACTTAACCCAAAACCTTTTGAGATTTTACTTACACTAACCCACAAAGATGCTAACAAGAAGGAGCTCTCCCATACCCCTAATGCATCCCTTTTTTTCACTTCAAAAATCCAAGTATGTCTTTCCTTCCATACCGACCGAATGACAATGAATACAACAACTCTCCAGTAGTCCCTGAGCTTCCCGGAGCGATGTCCTTCGTTTGGAAAATCCCACAAGTTTGCTTCATTTGGGAGGGTATGCCATTGTAGTTTGGCTTTCCACCAACCACATTTGTTTAGTATAATCACAGTCTAAGAATAGATGTCGTGTGGACTCATTATCCTTCTTGCAAAGACAACCCCAATTTGGAGATAATGTCCAAGTTCGGAATCTTCTCTAAAGCATGTCTGCATAGTTGAGTTTCCCATGTGTTGCCACCCATCCTAAAAATTTGTCCTTTGATAGTATATGAGCTCTCCATAAAAAATGTATGTGGAAAGTGTGGTATAGGTTCTGGTAATGAGTTTAAGTGGTAAAAGAAGGTTTGAGAGGTGAAGGTTTCTGAGTTGTGTGGGGTCCAAACTACCCTATCCCTTCCCCCTGGAAGACTTACACCTTCAAGGCATCCTTGTAGGGATGTTAAATCTTGGAGTTCTCTCTCTGTTGGGTCTCTAGCTAGGACTAGGTTCCAAGAGATTCCTCCTACTTCCCTCCCATCTACAGGGGTCACAAAGGAGTGGATTGGTTGGTTGTGTCTAGTGAGCAATCTATACACTCAGAAATAGGGATTGGAAGCTATCTGTGTCACACCAGATATCTTCCTAGAATCTAATGGTATCTTTACATCCCACTTTTAATCTAACAAGGCTTGAGAAGATAAGATATAAGGAGTGAATGAACTTCCAGGGGCTTCTATAGGTTGCTTTGGATACCAGACTAGCATCTCTTTGGTGTGCTTGTACAGCATGTTGGTTTCTTATCACTTTGGCCCATAGTGAGTCTTTTTCCTTGAGGAAACATCACAACCACTTCCCCGCAAAGGCATCCCCCCTTCTTTCTCTCATCCCCTTTCCAAAGGAACTCATCATTTGCTCGATCACCAGTGCAGTTTGCTTTGGTATTTTGAATACAGGTAGGAAATATGTTGGAATGGCTTCCAACACATTTTTTAGTAGTGCTAGTTAAACTCTTTCGCGGTTTTGTTTCAAGTGTTGATACCTTAGCTCAAAGGGAAAAAAAAAAATCAGAAAAAAAATAAATTATGCAGCATTTTGCGAGGAGACTCTCTACCTTTTCCTTTCAGCTGCATCTTTTTAATATCTTGGATTCTTGATATGATATCTACTGATTAACTAGAAATATATCTTGTCAAAAAAAAAAAAAAATTGTCTTGTCAAAAAAAATTAACCAGAAATAGAAGCTTAAAATATGCTATGTATATAATCTTGTAATGCTTCTTGATTGTATTTGTGGATTCTTAATGACTAGTTGCATCTGTTTCACATTGTTCCTATTGTCAATCATAGGGATATGGAAACTTCAACACCTAGATTTTTTCTTTCTTCCGGTGCTGCAATGTTGCCTCACCCTTCTAAGGTACTTCCAAAGGCTTCAATGTTAAATATTTTATATATTTTCTTTCTGTTGGTAAATTTATTTTCCTGTGACCTTATCTTGATTCTTGAGAGTGTAGAGTACTACTATTACATGCTAAAGTTTTTACTATTTCAAATATTTCTAGCTGCTCGGACCATCTTTCCTGGGACAGTTATATATGTTGAATTGCTGATGCATAATTTATAACATATATGGTAGGACTAAATCTAGAGTAAATGCTAAGCTAGAGGTTCAACAAAAGGCTCTAGAATTCAAAGGGTTCAAGATTAGTAGGGCTAAAATTGAATACATTAAATCTAATTTTAGTGGGAGTACAAATACAAATGAAGAGATAGTGACGATTGAAAGCTAACAGATACTAAAGATTGAAAATTCTAGGTATTGGGGATCTATTATTCATCAAGAAGGTAAAATAGGCAAGGATAAGAATCATAGAGTTAAAGCAAGATGAGTTAAATATTGGAGTGGCTTTGGAGTATTACATGAAAGACGCATCCCATTGAAGTTGAAAGAAAAATCTTATAAAACCACTATTAGGCCGGCTATGCTATATGGATTAGAATGTTGGGCAATAAAGAAATAACATATGAACAAAGTAAGTGAAATGGGAATGAGTATGTTAAGATGGATATGTGGTAAAACATAAAAAGATAGAATTAGAAATAAACATATTTGAGGAAAGGTATGAATAGCCTCAATTGAAGATAAAATGAGAGAAAACTAATTAAGGTGGTTTGGACAAATAAAGGTAGAGGAAGACCTAAAATAACATGGACAGAAAAAATTAAGAAAAATATAACTATTTGTAATTTAAATGTTGACCTAGGGCGGAGTGGAGAAAGCAAATTTATGTAGCCAAGCTCGTGTAGTGCTGAAAAAAGGCTTAGTTGAATTGAGTTAAGCTCACCCTTTTCTTTTTGTTTCTTCTAATTGAGCTATTGGCCAATATCAGATTCTTGGTTTTGCTCTAATATGGTGGTAAAGAAACAAAACTAACTGAAAAATGATTGAGTCATTGAGTAGAAATTGAGTCGGGCAGTATTTGTTTTTAGGTCTTAGTTAACCTTTTACATTTATATCATTTGTATTAAATTTGGTAGATGGAGCTCACATGGAATGTTGTATTCTTTTATCTATCAATAACTGCATGCATTTCTGTGCAGTAGCTAAACCATTATGTATGGTGGAGATCATATTCACTTTAGTACCATAGTAGGTAAACTGAAGGGGAAAGAGAAAATCACCTTGGGGAAAGAGAAATAACTTTGGACTTTCTTGATTTACTATACGATGATAATGTTAATTTTGGTCTGAATCATCAATTAAAACCCTTTCGTAAACTATGGTTTTCTCAAAATCGGATTGAGATTATTGACATAATTTCCATTAAATTTGTTCTGACCATGCTAAGAAGACACATTTAGGCAATTTCCATTAAATTTGTTAGATGTATTTGCATCTATTTTGCAAATATTGAAAATATCTTTTCGTGTAGAAGCTTTGTAAAATTATATATATATTTTTTTAAAGGAAACTAAAAATAGTATATTAATACGGATAAGAAAATCATAAAATCTGTACAGTGACATGGCATCAACCACCTCTCCCTATATGGGTACAAAGTTGCCCCAGCCCTTGAACCAATCCCCTAACGCATTTCCGTTAGACAAATTACTATTGGCAACTCAAAAAGATGCTAAGAGATGGGAAGTCTCCCATACTTTAGCCGCCGAGAGGAACTCATCATGAAATAAGTCATAAGATTTGTCACATATACATATGTAGAAGCTTTGTAAAAGTAATTGTTGTAAAATAAACAAAACAAAAACACCAAAAATATAACGTGGTTCGGTTCTATGGCCTACGTCCACGGGAGAAGAGAGAAGAGTATTTCTTATTGATCTTGTCTCAATGTGAGAGCATGTATAAATAGATATACAGGGCTGTATACTTTACAAACTTAGTAGATGATATAAATGGCAACTTCTACAACACTCTTTCTTGTACATGGTAACACAATCCCATAGATTGCTCACTCTTCTCCGCAACACTCCCCCTCAAGCTGGTGAGTAAAGGTTTATCATTCCCAGCTTGGACACATTTATTTGAAATACAGAATGGCTTAACCCTTTAGTGAGCATATCGGCGAGCTGATTATTGGTAGACACATATGGAGTACAGATCAACCCAATATCAAGCTTCTCTTTAATGAGGTGTCTATCAATCTCTATATGCTTGGTTCGATCATGTTGAACTGGGTTGTGGGCAATGCTGATGGCTGACTTATTATCACAATAGAGTCGTCCCAGCGTATCTTCAAGTCTCCCAAAATTATCTGTAACCATAATAGCTCACACACCCCTTGTGCCATTGCTCAAAATTCTACTTCCGCGCTAGATCTTGCCACTACATTCTGCTTTTTACTTCGCCATGTCACCAAGTTTCCACCAAGAAATGTACAATATCCTGTAGTTGATCTTCTGTCAACTACTGAACCAGCATAATCTGCATATGTATATACTTCAAGAACCACTTCTGTGTGTCGTTTAAATAAGATGCCCTGTCCTGGAGTCCCCTTAAGATACTGTAAGACACGGTTAGCTGCTTGCAAATGAATATCTCTAGGGTTATGCATAAACTGACTAATTACACTTACTGCATATGCAATATCCGGTCTCGTGTGAGAAAGATAGATGAGTCTTCCTATTAGTCTTTGATATATCTCCTTATTAAAAGTAGGTGCTTCTTCAGCTTCTCCAAGTTTGCGATTGGGATCAATAGGTGTGGTTACTGGTTTGCATGCTAACTTCCCTGTCTCTTTAAGAAGATCTGTAATGTACTTCTGTTGAGAAATAAAGATCCCATGTTTGGAGTGTGCCACTTCAATTCCAAGAAAGTACTTTAATCTTCCCAAATCCTTAATCTCGAATTCTTTGGCCAAACACTGTTTCAGGCTCTGTTTCTCATGCTCATCGTTTCCTGTCATAATGATGTCATCTACATATACCAAAAGTGCAGTGACTCCCCCTGAAGCTGAGTGTTTAATGAATAAGGTATGATCCCCTTGGCTCTGCTTGTACCCCATTTCTTTCATTACTTTGGCAAAGCGGCCAAACCAGGCTCTTGGAGATTGTTTAAGTCCATACAATGCCTTTTTCGGTTTGCATACTTTACCAGTGGTTAGGCTGTTCTCAAATCCAGGAGGGACTTCCATATAGATCTCTTCTTCCAAATATCCGTGAAGAAATGCATTTTTCACGTCAAATTGTTGCAAGTCCCAGTTGTAGTTGGCTGCCAAAGTGAGTAGTACTCGGACAGTATTCATTTTTGCAAATGGTGCAAATGTTTCCAAATAGTCCCCATCGTATGTCTGAGTGTACCCTTTCGCTATGAATCTTGCCTTGTATTTCTCTAGTGACACATCTGCTTTGTATTTAATTGTATAAACTCATTTGCATCCCACAGGTTTCTTCCCGGTAGGCAGATCAACCAACTCCACGTTGTATTTTTCTCCAGGGCTTCCATTTCCACATTCATAGCTTGTTTCCAATTTGTATTAGATAAAGCCTCGGATAATGATGTAGGTGTTTGGATATTGTTCAGGCTGGTAAGGAAACTCTTATGGGTTGGTGAAAACTTCTCAAAGGATACAACATGAGATAGTGGATACAAGGGATGTTTAGTGCATTCCCTTGTTCCCTTTCTAATGGCAATGAGAAGATCACTGTCAGGTTCAAAGGCTAAAAGATCATTGTTAGTTTCAGGAACTAATGAAATTTATAAAGGGGGTTCAGGATTTGTTACCTCATTTTCAGGGATTGGTTCAGATTCTTGAACTTGCATCGGTTCAGGAGCTGCAACTTTCTTCCTTGAGTACATTTGTTCAGTCATCCGATCCTTAGGTTCATCATTGGGTACATAAGGTGTAGGAGATTCAAGTTTGGTTTGTTGGAGGTTAAAAGGGTCAAAAAGATCAAAAGAGTTATCAAGGGAGTTCCGATCCTTGTTTTCCATGATGACACTCTCCCCATGAAGAGGAGGAGCGGAAAAATAGGGCTCAGGTTCGCAGAAAGTGACATCGGCAGAGACAAAAAAAAATTTTGATGGCGGATGATAGCATTTATATCCCTTTTGAGTGGAAGAGTATCCTACAAAGACACACTTGAGAGCTCTGGGGTCCAACTTTCTCCTGTTGGGTTGGTGAACATGGACAAATGACACACTCAAATATCTTAGGTATAAGATTATTTGAGATTTTGAGCTTAGGGTAAAATTGACAGAGCTTTTCCATAGGACTTTTAAAACCAACGGTCCGGGATGGTATGCGGTTAATAAGGTGTGTCGCAGTAAGGACAGCTTCCCCCCAATAGGACTTAGGCATATTATTTTGAAATAAAAGGCTCAGGTTGTATCAAGCAGGTGACTGTTTTTTCTTTCAGCAACTCCATTTTGTTGTGGGATGTGAACACATGATGATTCATGAAGGATCCTCTCGTTTTGGAAGTAATTGGTCAAGGTTTGATTAAAATAGTCTCTTGCATTGTCAGATCGAAATCTCTTGATTTTTGCACCAAACTAGGTGTGTATTATGTTATGGAAGGTAGGAAGAACAAAGCTCACATCAGATTTTTGTTTCAGTAAGAATATCCACAAGACTTTAGTACAGTCATCAATGAAAGACACAAACTATCGGGCTCCAGAAACATTAGGTATTGGAAAGGGATCTCACTATGAATGAGATCAAAAGGATTTGAAATTCTTTCATTACTAAGTGGAAAAGATATAAGCTTGTGTTTTGCTAGTTCACATACTTCACAATGAAAATCTTGAACATCTAGAGACTTAAACAAAAAAGGAAACATGATTTTAAGGGTTCGAAAAGAAGGATGGCCAAGGCGGCGATGATGAAGCCATAACTTTTTTTTATTGGAAAACTTGTGCTCGGAGAGAAATAAAGTGTTACTCTTGATCGGATGTACTGGTGTCTCAAGGTAATACAACTCGTCCTGTTCCTTAGCACGTCCAATCATCGTCCCCAAGTCCTGGTCCTGAAATGCACAGTAAGTAGGGAAGAAGGTTACATTACAACTTAGATCATGGGTCAATTTTTGAATAGAGATAAAATTAGTAAATAGTTTAGGAATATGAAGAACATTTTTGAGTGTAAAGGTGGGGCTGATGTGAACATCACCTATACCAACAACTATGGTTAAGGATCTGTTGTAAAAATAAAATAATGAAAGACACAAAGATGTAACGTGGTTTGGCTCTAAGGCCTACGTCCACGGGAGAAGAGAGAGAATATTTTCTTATTCTTGATTATGTCTTAATGGAGGGACACCATATATATAGACATATAGGGCTATGCACACTTATAGCTATAATTTCAATTTTAGTAACTCCTAAATAAAATGACTACTAAAATTATCATCTTTCCTTAAAGGAAATAAATCCCACAGATTTTGCTCTTCTCCACAACACTCCCCCTCAAGCTGGTGAATAAAGGTTTACCATTCCCAACTTGGACACATTTGCTTGAAATGCAGTATGATTTAACTCTTTAGTGAGCACATCGGCGAGCTGATTATTGGTAGACACATATGGAGTACAGATCAACCCACTATCAAGCTTCTCTTTAATAAAGTGCCTATCAATCTCTATATGCTTGGTTCGATCATGTTGAACTGGGTTATGGGCAATGCTAATTGCAGATTTATTGTCACAATAGAGTCTCATAGGGCCATCCCAGTGTATCTTCAAATCTGTCAAAATTATCTGCAACCAAAATAGCTCACAAACCCCTTGTGCCATTACTCGGAATTCTGCTTCAGTACTAGATCTGGCCACTACATTCTGCTTTTTACTTCGCTATGTCACCAAATTCCCACCAAGAAACGTACAATATCTAGTAGTTGATCTTCTGTCAACTACTGAACCAGCATAGTCTGAATCAGTATATGCTTCAAGAACCACTCCTGTGTGGCGTTTAAATAAGATGCCCTGTCCTAGAGTCCCTTTAAGATACTGTAAAATGCGATTAGTTGCTTGCAAATGAATATATTTAGGATTGTGCATGAACTGACTTATTACACTTACTGCATATGCAATATCAGGTCTTGTGTGAGAGAGATAGATGGGTCTTCCTACTAGTCTTTGATACATCTCCTTATTAATAGTCAACGCTTCTTCAGCTTCTCCAAGCTTGTGATTAAGATCAATAGGAGTATTCATTGGTTTGCATGCTAGCTTCCCTGTTTCTTTAAGAAGGTCTGTAATGTACTTCTGTTGAGAAATAAAGATTCCCTGTTTAAAGTGTGCCACTTCAATCCCTAGGAAGTATTTCAATCTCCCTCTTTCCTTGATCTCAAATTCCTCGGTCAAACACTGGTTCAAATTTTGTCTCTCGTTCTCATTGTTTCCTGTCATGATGATGTCATCAACATACACTAATAGAGCTGTAACTCCCCCTGAAGTCGAGTGCTTAATAAACAGAGTGTGATCTCCTTGGCTTTGTCTATATCCCATATTTGTCATTACTTTAGCAAACCGACGAAACCATGCCCTCGGAGATTGTTTAAGTCCATACAGGGCCTTTTTCAATTTACACATTTTATCAGTGGTGCCAAATCCTGGAGGCACTTCCATATAGATTTCTTCTTCTAAATCCCCATGTAAAAATGCATTCTTTACATCAGATTGTTGCAGATCCCAGTCATAATTAGCTGCCAATGACAAAAGAAGTCTCACAGTATTCATTTTTGCAACCGGAGCAAACGTCTCTTGATAGTCCACACCATATGTCTGAGTATATCCTTTGGCTACTAATCTTGCCTTGTAGCGCTCTAGGGACCCATCTGCTTTGTATTTTACTGTATAAACCCATTTGCATCCCACAGGTTTCTTTCCTGCAGGCAAGTCTACCAACTCCCATGTTGTATTTTTCTCCACGGCTTCCATTTCCACATTCATAGCTTGTTTCCAATTTGTATTAGATAAAGCCTCGGATAATGATGTAGGAGTCTAGATGTTGTTCAGGTTGGTAAGGAAACTCTTATGGGTTGGCGAAAACTTCTCGAAGGATACAACATGAGATAGTGGATACAAGGGATGTTTAGTGCATTCCCTTGTGCCCTTTCTAATGGCAATGGGAAGATCATTGTCAGGTTCAAAGGCTAAAAGATCATTGTTAGTTTCAGGAACTAATGAAATTTGTAAGGAGGGTTCAGGATTTGTTACCTCATTTTCAGGGATTGGTTCAGATTCTTGAACTTGCATCGGTTCAGGAGCTGCAGCTTTCTTCCTTGAGTACATTTGTCCAGTCATCCGATCCTTAGGCTCGTCATTGGGTACAGAGGGTGTAGGAGATTCGGCCCGTAGCCCATTTCATCTCCAATCATGTTCCCCTTCAACCTATTCAGTGGAATTTATTCCTTCCAAACACCCTCACAGTTGGTCAACAATCCAAGCTTAATTCCTTGTTGCCCTTGTTGAATTCGGTGCACCTTTCGCTTGGCCCTGACAAGTTTTTGTGGACCCTTCATCCTAACGGTATCTTTTCTAGTAATTCTTTTTTCCATTTTCTCATTGATGACGAATCTCTTCAATTTTCTTCTTTGGTTGATGATGTTTGGAAAGCTCATGTTCCTTCCAAAGTTAAAGAGTTTGGGTGGATTATGACTCATAAAAGGCTTAACGCTGGTGATGTTCTCCAAAAAAGAATGCCTCATATTTCATTACTTCATCATTGTTGCCCTCTTTGTTTACTGGATGAATAGACTACAAAGTATATGTTTATTACATGTTCTTTTTCTTCCAGATTGTGGAGGGAATGGCATCAGAAGCTTGGGTGCAGTATCGACGTTATGCGATGAGTGTTTGTCTTTGGGCAACACTCAAGGGTTGTCTAGGGATGGTTTGAAGGTGATGAGATCGGCCTCCTTATTTTGGATGATTTGGTTAGAACGCAATCAACGTGTTTTCGATAATCAAGCTAGACATGTGGATAATTTATGGGTCGACATCATTACCATGGCTAGCTCGTTGTTAGTGGCTTTTAAGATCAATGGGGATTATTCGGTCAATGATTGGGTTAGGAATTGGGATAGTTGCTTGTACTGAATTGTGTTATCTTGTCTTTGGTGTGTTTTATTTTGGGTGTTTATTTTGCACATATGTTATAGTACCTTTGGTGCTCGTCAGTGTTTGTTGTGCTTCTTTTCATTTTAAGTTAATATATTTGTTTTGTTTCCTCTCAAAAAAAAAATGAAATTTAAAATACTCAAGCTACAAGCATTTTTTATTTATATTTCCTTATGCAGCAAATATTGAGCTAGAAACCTAAATTTTTAATTTGTCATTTGGCATAAACATTATGAAACACTTTATGCACATATTGTGAATGTTTTAATATTTAAAAAAAATAAAAATAAAAATCTAGAGAGGTGGAGAAGAATGGAAGTAATAAATTTGAAGTACAAAGTTCAAACCTAAAGCATCAAATATAAATGTTTGTATACTCCTAGTAATAACTAGTCAAAAACAAAAAGCATAATAAAAAAAATGAACGAAACAATTATTTCTCATGGATTTGATGCTTTAGTAGTAATAACTAGTAAAAAAAAAACATAATAAAATGATGAACGAAACAATTATTTCTCATAGATATTCTCCTATCCTCATGTCACCAGTTTGGGCTTTTAAGATGCCACATTAGCAGGCATGGAGTTAGAGAAGATAATGTATGATTTTATTACAGATAAAGGAAAATGGTCTTGTGGATAGATGAGAATGTTGTTACCTTGTTGCATAGTTATGTGCAACTGATTTTCTATCTTAAAATGCCAATAGTTGGAGAATATAAACAGCTCATGCAAAAGTTTCAAGTTTCTACCTTAGTAAATGAAAATTGCTAATTAACACAATGCCTTTAAAAGAAAAAAGTTTTTCAAAAAAGGGAACATCTTAATTGTTTAATTATTGATTATATGTTATGATACTATATGTATCAATCTTTGATGGACTACAAGTATTACATAAATGGCGCACCCAATGGATGAAACTCCTGCCATTACAGAGTTTGGGGAAGGGATAACTTATGCATCCTTACCTTTGGGTTAAAGGTTGTTTTTGAATTTGAACCTATGACTAGGTCACAATAGAGTAATCTCAACCATTACACCAAGGCCACCCTTCATTAAGTATTGCATGCTTTTAATTAATTGTTAAAGAACATCTCTCATACCCCACAAAATATTTTATTGTTGATATATAGATTGATCATTGATTTGTTTACCTCTTAGTTGTTTTTTTTTTTAATGGAATGGATTAATCTCCATCCATATAAATTGATGCCATTGCTATTCATGTTAACTACTATAAATTCTTTCAAATCTTTATTAAATGATATATTTGACTAGGGTTTGGCACGAAAGGAATACCACATTTAGTAATCATGATGTGATAATGCCAGGCGTTTACAGGTGGCGAGGATGCATTATTTATTGGATGCCAAAACTGGTTCGGCGTAGCTGATGGAGTTGGTCAATGGTCCCTTGAAGGTACTCTTTTACTACGTCAAAATGCAACTTGTACTTGATAAGCTAAGATGTGGCTAACCTTTGTTAGGAATGTTGGTGTGTAAGTCATGATCATAACAATTGTTTGGCTAAATTGGGAAACAATTAAAAAAAAAAAAGACTAGTGTAAGGAAGTCTTACTTGTTTTTCACACTTTTGTTGAATAGATAATTAGTTTTGTTAATAATTTTGGAATGATTCATGTGCAGCTAAAGAATTGTATGCAACTGAGTCTTCCATGCTGATTTTTTTTTGATTGTACAACTATATTGAAAGCTTTCTTTAAATTGACTTTTAAATTGGATGATATTCGAAACTTAATTAACTTCTTGTTACTTTTATTGTCCTACAATCAATTCCATAGAGCATGATTGGCCTAACAACATGTAATATACCTCATTTTATGAAAAAAGAATAACATAATATGAATCAGGTATGCAAAAAAAAAAAGTGACCTTCTAAGCACGCCTCAAGGGAATATAGATATTATAATCAATAAATAATAAAATAATAATGAAGGCAGCCCGGTGTACGAAGCTCCCGCCTATGCATAGCGTCCCGAGAAAGGGTTGGACCACTTTTGGGTCTATTGTATGTAACCTTACTGATGCAGCAGTGAGAGGAGAAATAGAAGAAATTAGAATAGAAATAGAAGAAAGGGAGGAAGAAGAGAAGAAGAAGAAAGGGAGAAAGAGATAATCAATATTATTCCATTCAATCAAATTTGTCAAATCCAATTACAAACCTATTATTTATAGAAATCTAAAATACTTAATCTGTATCCTACTACAATTTAGAAACTAAAATCCTACAAAATAAAACCACTACAATCTTGCTAAAATGAGTAACTAGTCTTAATAAAATAAATTACTTTAAATAATAAAAAGTTAATAATAATAATAATATATTTTTTATTATTTCTATTTTCATTCTACATTACTTACCTTGCATCGCAAGAGGTTGTTTCAACAACTCGAACAACCCGTGATCATATGGTCACACGATAACAACTCTTATCATTGCGCCAAGGCTCCCCTTCAAATAATAAAATAATGGATTCATATAATATAAATTTCTCTATAAATAGAGTTGAGAGGTTGAGGTAAGGTTTTGCCCCTCATTTTCTTTGTTCTCTTGAGACTCTTCTCCTTTCCTTTTGGTGGGGTGATTTGACTAGAAAGATAAGAAGTTGTCGGAGGAAACTCAAAGTAGAGGTGATAGTAATCTGCTTATATGTTGTTCAATGTTGATCTCATTCTTAGTTTGGATCCGTTCATATGTATGCTGATATCTAGTGATCTAATCTTGTTCGGAATGCATCATTTGAATATCTTATCTTATGGATTTGGGGCCCAATATCAAAGAAATTTAGGTTTCGATTTAATTGGCACTAGCCAAAAAAATCAATGATCATATTTTTGTTTATCCCATTATTGTTTTGTAAAGCTTTGTGTGCTTGTAAATGATGGTGGTTATGTTGATTCCTTATTATTATTATTTTTGTGTATAGTGCTTGAATACTCTCAAATCGTGATATCATCATGATAAAGGTTGTTATTGCTTGATCTATTAGGCTTTTGTTCACTAACCTCTTTCTTGCAGGAGAAGCCGGCCCTTGAGGGGCCACCGTATCGGGGAGCTCATTTTGCTAGTTGGAGCTCCATTACTTTTTTGATGATTAGTTGAGGTCCTTTCAAAATTAGCAAAGCAAGTATCTAAGGATCCCTCCTCTAAAGGAAATATCCTCTCCTGGTGTCATTAATTATAATTCTTCTTCTTCTACTTGTTGTGGAACCGACCTTGAGGGCCCTACATTAGTTATCAAAACATCCTCTTGACGGTTGTAGATGAGATAGGCTTGAAGAGGGAGATGACATCCTCGTCTGGATCGATGTGGACATTGCTTTTAACAAATATCTTTGTTGACAACCCACCGTATGGAAGGTTAGCATTGGTCTTGAAGGTGGCTTCCTTCATCTCATTGAGGATTATGTATGAAAGGCAAAGAAGTTGGCCCACACAAATTTTGTATAAGATGAAGGCTTGGAAAATGTGAACTTCATCAAAGTATTTACCCCTTGGAAGGATGTTGTACATTAGAAATGGATTTACCAAGGTCAGTTGGGGAATGAGATGAAACTTTTTAATGTCTCTAGCAACCCCTGGGCTTCCTATGATCCTAAGCACAATGGTCGTCATATCTACCCCTGCACTCTTCAACCCTTCCTCTTGTGTAAAAAAAAGTCAATTTCATCCTATAGAGACTTCTTGATATAGGTCATTCTTTCCAAAATTAGGGTTATATTTTTTCCTCCTGCTCTTGATTGAATTTCTATATCTCCATTGTCTCTAGAATCCTTGAAGAACTCCAAGTTATAGTAGAACTCATGCACTAGTCTAGGGTAGACTAATGAGGCAACATATGTCACTCCTCCTAAACATATATCTCCATTCTCATTCCTTTAAAAAGTTGCATGCCCACGCTTCTAGCCTATTTCACGTCCTTTAGAAACTTGGACACATTGCATATTTGCTTGACTTGTTGAATTTGGAGGATGTATACCCTTCTAATCTTGTTGCACTAGTTCTTAGGCTCCCACCTTTGTATTTATTTGTTCCTAATCAGATTGACAATGTGTTTGAGGATGAGATTGTACCCACTTTCAATGGAGGTTTTCAGCATTATCTTGCCACTAACAGAGGCCGACCTACTTTTGATGCCACGTGGATTAGTCACGATGATTTTTGTCACCTTGACCTTGATTTGTTTGAGTTATACCACTATCTTCATTCATTGGAGTTGAGTTCGTTTCAACCAGAGGGGGATTGATATAGGATGCGTATCTATTATTCCATTACCTCGATTTTTAACAATGATGATCAACTGATCGATTTTGATTGATTTACTTCCTTTTATGTTATTCTTGTTTATTCCTTCATTAGTTATTTCTTTATATATTTTATTTCTCTTATATTAGTTCCTTTGATTAGAAATATCATGTTTATTAATTTAGTGTGATAGATGAGCTCCTGCATTTGTTTTTTTTTTTTAAGGTTATTATTTTAGACTCGATTAGGTTATTATTTGAGAATCCATGATTCTTTCTCTTTGGTTGTTTCAATCATGAAGTCTACAGGCACACAATTCAATAGCCCACACTTAAAACATGTTGATAGCTTTTGGCATGATACTATTATTTAAACTTGTCGAGAGTCAAGTTCTTCAAGGTGGGCAAATGATGATGATTAATTAGTATATACTTATTTTAGTAGGATTTTGAGTGATTGATTCTATTAAAATCTAATTATTTCAATTTAGAGGACTTTAATTGCTTGATTCTAATTGTTTTGTTTGAGTAGGACTTTCGTTGAACTCTTTTTGTAATTGAATTTTAGTTGTAGCGAGATGGATGTTTGGATATAAATTGTGTAATACCCACAAAATTTACAACGTTGGAATCCTACCAATGAATGGGTAAAGTAGGAGATACCGTAAAAGTCCAAGAGCAAAACGGGAAATTCACAGAAATTAGGAAATACGAAAAGTCGATGGGCGAAATGAGAAATTCACATAAATTAGGAAATATCAAAAAAGTTCAAGGGAAAAATGGGAAATTCACATAAATGAGGAAATATTGGAAAAGTCCAAGGGCAAAACGAGAAATTCACCTATTTTGTAAATATAAAAAAAGTTCAAGGGCAAAAAGGGAAATTTGAATTTTTGACCCCTATAAATAGAGGCCTAGGGCTAGTTCAAAATTTGTTTCAGTTCACTCTCTGAGAAAGAGTACCAGTAGAAAAGAACTTTGGAGAAAATTCTGCTAGCTTAACAACAAGTAGGTTATAGTGAAATTAAGGTGGGAATAACTCCTTAAGTTTGTACATCTTATACACTTCCTTAGTTTATATGTATTTTTCATATTCTGCTTTATTTTTGGTAAGCAAAGTATTGGGTGATGGTTGACCTGCGCTGATAGCAAAATGCAATCAAGAAAAGGTATACCTTATGTAAAAATCTTTAAATTTCCCTCCATAAAACTTAGCATTTTGTGTCCTGTCGTTGAGTTTATCAGCTGGTCAATGCAGGGTAAAGGGAAGTTGTCCTTCGGGCATGCTTTGTTCAGATTCGCCACTTCCCGTTTGACTTTTTTACCAATACAACGTTTGCGAGCCACATCTCTCTAATGAAGTTAGTGTTTAAGAGTCGATCCACTTCTTCTCGCAATGCCTCAGCTCTTTCTTGGCTCAGAGGCCTTCGCTTTTGTTTTATAGGGCGTTGGCTCGGGTCGATGTTCAGCTTGTGACATGCGAGTTTTGGTGGGATTCTTGGCATGTCGTTGTGTGACCAAGCGAACATGTCCAGGTTTGGTAAGAAAAACTGTATGAAGCTCTTTTTGAAAGTAGACTCGGTGTTCTTCCCTACCTTGATCGATCGACCTGGTTCTTCTGGTATTGCAATCTCCTCTGTCTCGCGCGCAACTTCAACTCGTTTATGTTCCTTGGTTTTATGGTCTAGGTCATTCATTTTCTGTAGAACAACTCTAATATATGTCCTCCCCACAGACGATGTCAAATGTTTCAACCAAAAATCTCACCCCCAACAAGCGGGTGACAAAGTCGACTGACTGATATAAGAAAGTAACCTGCTCCTTTTCCGAGAACCTTCCAAACAATCTTCTCGCTCCCAACCTGCAAAAGGTGGTGGCACCCGGGGGGGTTTCACCTAAAACACTCCGATGCTTAAGTTAGTCTATGTAAGAGAGAAAAGATACATATAGAGAGTTGGAGGTTTAGAGCATACTTTTTTCTGTAAAATAAGGTCCCTTTTTATAGTCGAGGGGAAAGTTCCCCGCATTTAATGTTGTTCTCTATCATTGGGAGTGATTTACGCCTTTTCCTTATCAGGACTTGATTGACAATTTTGTGCATTGGGATCTGCCTGTGGTTTGATCGGGTTTAGGAATTTCGTCTCGAGTCGAGGCCGAGGGGGTGGATGTGCTCATCTAATGGCTGAGGAAGTTGCTCTCAGACACGGCTGAGGGAGGAGGCCTCGGTTATCAACTGAGGAAGGCCCTCGGCCGTTGGCCGAGTGGTTTCCCCAAGTCATGGTCGGGTGAGCGCTTGCGGGTCGAGGGATCCTCAATTGTGGCCGAGGGGGGTGCCCTTGGTCGTGGTCGAGGTTGTGTTCCCTCGGCCGGCAGTTGAAGGGCTTTTGGGTATTTTTTCCTTCTTGGGGAATTGCTTCGGTCTGAGCCGAAGGTTCCTTAGCCCATGTCCAGGGGTGGCCCCCAGCCCCACTATCATGCATTCTGCTCGTTCTTTCCCTTGTCTCGTTTTGGGTGCAACATGCTTGATTTAGTGGTCTTCTGATTCCCAATATAAATTCTAATGCTTATGATCAATGGAACATCTGTGAATGTGCAAAATTCTTGCACAACAAGAACCATCCCTCAATAATGAAGAACTCTCTTGAGCAGAAACTTCAGTCCTAACGATAGAAAATGTCATGACTTCCACAGTTTTTTTTAATAGCATGGTTCAAAAATCCCGGGAAATTCAGCGAAATTCCACAATTTGTTTCCCTTTTTTTAAGCACTGAAGTGCGAAGTGGATGTAAAATAAAAAATGCAAAAATTTGCCAAAATAATTTGATAAAATTTCTATTTTTCAATTAAAAAATACAAAAATTCGACAAAAAATTTGATAAAATTTCACAAAATTCGATGAAATTCGGCAGAGAAGTAAAAAAATGTTATTTTATCAATACAAAACAAAAAAATACCAATACTTTTGTATTATTTACAACTTCATCAATTGACCTAGCAATATAAATTTTAAAAAATAATTTAACAAGCTAACAAATTATGTAGTTTATGGGATATGCTTTGCAAAAAAGATAAGAAAAGAAGCAATAAATAAATAAAGTTGAAATAAGATAAAAACTTAAAAATAAATTAAAAGAGTTTCCAAAGCCATCTTCGTATAGTTAACTCTTATAAAACATGATTAAAAAATAATACTTTTAAATAATAAACTAATAAATTAAGCTGTGTGGAATTCAAATTATCAAAGTATATGGTCAAGAAGTAAGCCACCACGTTGGCCAATGGGGGCGTCTCCCACACGAGCGGCCTGGGGCCTAAGTGGATTAGTCGGGTGAAGCCCGAATACCACTTAGTTGTCAAAAAAACAAAGAAAAGAAGCAAGCCACCACAAAATTAAACATCAAAACAAAGAAAAAAAAATTCAGACCAAAAGCCACCATCTCAAATTCATCAACCCACTTGACAAAATTGATTTTGTTAGGTCGCTTATTGGTATTTTTATGTATTAAAAGTGTCTATATATTAGTTTTTAGCTTATATTACAATAAATCTAGATATATAAGCATATATGCAAAAAATCTCTAAACTTCTTTAATTTAGCGAATTTTTACAAAAATTCTCCATGTCGAATTAAACTTCTCCGAATTAATTTCAATTTTCAAGTGACCAAAGTTAAGTCGAAATCGAATTTTCGATCCTTATTGAATAGTTTGAAAATGGTGATCCCAATGTCAGATTCGTAGTTAACCTTCCTTAACATTTGTGACTATGTTTGCTATTTTTAACTTTGGTTACCCGGTTAATTCTATGTTCCCTTCTTTTCCACTCTCGTCTTCCTTCATCCTAGATGTTTACTATAAATAAATTTTGCTCCTGACTGAGAAAGATCACTCTTTTGCCACAAGAAACTTAAATCCATCATCGTGAAAACAATTTCTAGAAATTAGTGGGTCTCTTGCCTTTTCTGCTTCATTGCTCGATTCTCCTCTTACTATAGATGACTTTTCTCAATAGCTAAGTCATGGTTTCTCACACTTAAAAGTTTTGATGTTAGGCTTTTTTTTTTTTTTTTTAAGAAACAGTGTTAGTAGTTAGTAGTTAGTTATATAATCAACTCCATCACCATACCACACTCTCGGGGAGGTATCAGGCAGGCCCATTCCTGACCCATTAATCCCCCTCACCCTAGGGGGTGAGGCAGTGACAAGAGTTGAACCTTGAACCTTTGGGTTCCGAAGCCACCTCTTTACCAACAGCATCAACTCCATGTTGGCTGATGTTAGATTTCAATGCAAGCAATTCCTTTTTTTTTTTTCAATTGAAGGCTAGAAGTAAATTGAAAATTGTTAGAAATCACACTCCCTCTCACGTGTAGCCCCATCTTGCACGTGGAGTGACAGAAGAGACATAGAATAAGAGAAATACCAATTATGAAAATGGGGAACATGCAAATGCTAGTAATGAGACTTGAACTCAAGATCTCTTGCAAAACCAAGGCTCTGAAACTATGTTAGAAACCACTCAACTTAAAAGCTATAGCTAAGTAATGGTTTCTCACACTTAAAGTTCTGATGTTAGACTTTTTTTTTTTTTTTTGAGAAGAAACAATGTTAGTAGTTAGTTGTATAATCAACTCCATCACCATACCACACTCTCGGGGAGGTATCAGGCAGGCCCATTCCTAACCCATTAATCCCCCTCACCCCCTAGGGTGAGGCAGTGACAAGAGTTGAACCTTGAACCTTTGGGTTTCGAAGCCACCTCTTTACCAACTGCACCAACTCCATGTTGGCTGATGTTAGATTTCAATGCAAGCAATTCCATTTTATTTTTTTTCAATTGAAGGCTAGAAGTAAATTGAAAATTGTTAGAAACCACTAAACCTAAAAGCTGTAGCTAATAAGTGGAGGCCCAACAATGCATATCAAGCAATCATCAACACTCCCTCTCACGTGTAGCCCCATCTTGCACGTGGAGTGACAAAAGAGACATAGAATAAGAGAAATACCAATTATGAAAATGGAGAACATGCAAATGCTAGTAATGAGACTTGAACCCAAGATCTCTTGCAAAACCAAAGCTCTGAAACTATGTTAGAAACCACTCAACCTAAAAGTTATAGCTAATAAGTGAAGGTTGATAAGCCACCAATTCGACAAGTGTATGTGCGTAAGAAGAAGTAAATCATTCAAAATAAATCACATGATAGTTAAGGAATGCGTTTGTCAGCTAGTAGTGAGTAATTGTTTTTGCTTAAATAGAGGAAAAGAGAGGAAGACGACATTCATTGATTGTTTTGTAATTGGGAGGTGTAATTCTTTTGTACAAAAGTTCTTGATTCTTGGAAATAATACAATTTGTTACTTCGTTTCTTTCAAAAACCCTTTTCCTTCCAAAATCGATTCCTATCATCTTTGTATCAAAGGACTCGATCTAGATAGCCCAAAAGAAAAATGAAGGAACGGCTGAATTCTTGGATAAAGAGGTGGAAGAGATGAGAGACAAAGCTTCAATGATTGCCAGAAATGGAGCGATCTGTGGTGGATCTTACCCAAAGCATGGCCCGTGTTCTACAATTGTTGGAGGAGATGTAAAAGGCGATTGCAGCCTTTAACCCAACCAACGCACTGAGACCATCGATGGGGGACAATGGGGCGATGGCCGATCGTAATACCCCTTTGTCGAGACATCGCGATCAAGGGCATCGTTCAAAAGAGGAGAAAGAAAAATGGGTTCTAACAGGGGGCTCGACCAGTGGGGATAGGGCCGCAGTAGACGAAGTCTTGCGTGGGGAATGGTAGGGTCGTAGGAGATTGGAGATGTCAATCTTCACCAATGAAAATCCAGATGGGTGGTTGTACTGTGTGGAGAGATATATCGCCATTCACGATCTCACAAATTGCGAGAAACTCGCGGCTACGGGACTAAGTTTGGATGTCGCGGTTTCAATGGATGGCATCTCGATCATCACTTACAGGGCGGTACAATTTCAAAGATCAACTACTACTCCGATTTCGACCATCTCAAGTCGGGAGTATGTGAGCAATTTTTAGCGGTGAGACAGACGGGATCTGTAGCAAAGTATAGACACACATTTGAGATCCTTGCAGCACCGTTGGTCGACGTTTGTTAGGAAGTTCTTGAGAGCACGTTCATTAATGACTTATTGCCAGAAATTAGGGCAGAGATCCGCTTGTTGGAACCTCGAGGGTTATCGTAGTTAATGCTTATGGCACAGAGGGTGGAAGATCACAATTCAATCTTGCTCTCGTCGGCTTTCTTGGGAAGTCTGAAAACCCAAAAGTTTTCCTCTTTTCCAAATAAGGGGGAATCATTCCAAACGAAAGTGGTGGCTATTAATGATTGACAGACCGTGATCCAAAGGGATGTGCCGACAAAATGTTTGACGGAATCCGAGTTCCAGGCTATATGAGAAAAGGGTATGTGTTTTCGGTGTGATGAAAAGTTCACTATCGGTCACAGATATAAAAAAGAGTTGAGGGTAATGTTGGTCCATGAAGATGAAGTCGATGATGGCGATCTAGGGGTTTTTCCTAGTCATTTGGAGGCAGAGCCTGTGGAATTAACAAAGATGGTGGGTGATTGGTTCGATAGAGGCTGTCATTTTGATTGATTGTGGCGTTACCCACAATTTTCTATCTTCAGAGATCATGCGGGGGCTTGCTATTCCTTCTACAAAGACTACCAGTTATGGGGTTGTAATGGGGAATGGGGTATCAGTGCAAGGAAAGGGTATTTGTCATGGTGTTTGTATCTCCATCCAAGGACTCACCGTGGTGCAAGATTTTCTTCCACTTGAATTGAAAGGGACTGATGTCGTTTTCGGCACCCTTGGTAACATGAAGGTTAATTGGAAGTTGTTAACAATGAAAATCAGGGTGGGGGAATCGTCTGTCATGTTGAAAGGTGATCCGAGTCTCAGTAGGACCAGGGTGTCTCTAAAGGCGATGGTTTAGGCTTTGTAGCAATGTGGGCACGGCGTTTGGGTGGAGTTGCAGTAACTTTACACTACTGTGTCAACAAAGGAGGATGTGTTGTTGGTTAAGGGTGTTCATCGAGACCGACCAAACCGAAAAACCGAACCAAACCGATGTGATTGGTTCGGTTTGGTTCGGTTTTTGTGAAGTTCGGTTCGGTGTTTGGTTTAAGGAATGAAAAAACTGATCGGTTCGGTTTGGTTTTCGGTTTAGACATTGAAAAACAGAATTTAATCCGAACCGAACCGAACTTGAGGGTAATACTGTCATTTCTCTTATAACCCTAAGCTTTAAATATGTAGGAACATGATTAAAATATCCTTTGAACTTGCTTTTAATTTTTATCTGTTTAACTATTGGATATTTGGAATTGGATGTTCAGGTACATAAAAAAATTGCCTTAAAAAGGGCTTTGAATGGAAAACATGTAGAAGTTTTTCATGTCAATCTCTTTTAGTATTCCTATTATTGAATGTAATAATGTATTTTGTGTTTTAATTGTAATGATAGAACTATATATTATATTTTTCAAAGGATTGAATGTGTTTTGAAAAGGTAAAATAGTGTTAAGTATAAGATTTATAACTGTAAAATTGACGTAACTAACTCGATCAACCCAAACCGAACAAATTCGGTTCGGTTCGAGTATTAGTTCGGTTCGGTTTCGGTTTCAGAAGACCCAATCCGAACTAAGTTCGGTTCGGTTTCTGTTTTTACCAAAAACCGAACCGAGGTTTGCACACCCCTATTGGAGGTGTCGGATTCAATCCAGCGTGTTCTCGACCAGCACCAGCAGGTTTTTGCCCCCATCACGACATTGCCACCGGAAAGGGACATTGATCATGCTATTCCATTGACATTGGATGGAACACCAGTGAACGTACACCCTTACCGCTACCCACATATTCAGAAAAATGAAATTGAACGTCTCGTCTAAGAGATGTTGGAGGCCGACATTATTCAACCTGGCTCAAGTCCTTTCTCTAGCCCGGTATTGGTTGTGAAAAAGGATGGGAGTTGGGGATTTTGTATTGATTATCGAGCTTTGAACAAAGTAACAATTCCCAGTCGCTTTTCCATTCCTATCATTGATGAGTTGCTTGACGAACTATATGGGGCGACTATTTTTTCAAAGCTGGACCTCAAATCGGGTTATCACCAAATTCGGGTTCGTCGTGAGGATATTCCTAAAACAGGTTTCTGAACTCACGAGGGTCATTACGAAGTTTTAGTAATGTCGTTTGCGCTATTAATGCACCGGCAACTTTCCAATCTTTGATGAATCGGATATTCCGCCCTTATCTTCGTAAGTTTGTATTGGTTTTTTTATTTTTATTTTTTATGATATGTTGGTGTATAATGCAGATTTGGAAGAGCATTGCAACCATTTGCATTGTGTGTTTCCTATCTTAGCCGAGCATCAGTTGCATGTGAATGCCAAGAAGTGCTTATTTGTGCGTACCCAACTGGAATATTTGGGTCATCGTGTCTCTGCAGAGGGTGTTGTCGTTGATCCCAGCAAAATTTCGGCCATGCTTGATTGGCCTACTCCCAAGTCTCTTAAAGAGTTAAGGGGTTTCTTAGGTTTGACGGGGTATTATCGCCGAGTATGGTGCTCTTTCATGGCCACTTACTCAGCAGCTTAAAAAAGATGCATTCAATTGGAATGAAGAAGCGGAGGCCACCTTCCAAAAATTGAAGTTAGCTCTATGACATCGGTACAGGTGTTGGCTCTTCCAGATTTCACTAAGTCGTTTGTTGTGGAGACGAATGCTTTACGATATGGGCTGGGGGCAGTCTTGATGCAAGGACAACGACCAATTGCATATTTTAGCCTAGCTCTTTCATCTTCAGCACAACGCAAATCTGTTTATGAGAGGGAGTTAATGGCAATTGTGCTTGCAATCCAAAAGTGGCGGCATTACTTTCTTGGTCGCCATTTTCGTTGTACACAAAGACCAGAGGAGCTTGAAGTTTTTATTAGATCAGCGGGTCATCAATGAGGCTTATTAGCGGTGGGTTACTAAGCTGTTGGGCTTTTATTTTGAAATACAATATCGGCCTGGGTTGGACAACAAGGCTGCAGATGTTTTGTCTTGGATTACGCCAACTGCAGAATTGCATACAATCATTGTTCCTTTGAGTTTGGATACTTCTTTAGTGTGGATACTTCTTTAGTGCAGTCACAGGTGGCAGCAGACCCTCACTTGTCTCGCATTTGACAGGCTTTAGCAGCTGACCCTGATTCTTTTCCAAAGTACTCTCTGCACCATGGTTTGTGATGTACAAAGGTCGCTTAATGATTCCCAAGTCTTCTTCATTGATTCCTTCTATCTTACAAAAAGGTCATGCTAGTGTCATGGGGGGTCATTCCGGGTTTTTGCGGATGTATAAGCACCTCATTCGGGACGTTTTTTGGAGTGGGATGAAGCTTGACATTAAAAAATTTGTTAGAGGAGTGCGATTTGCCAACAAAACAAGACTATGACGTTATCGCCGATAGGTTTGCTACAACCAAGGTTTAAAAAAGTGTGAGGCATAATTGAGGCGGTTTGCGTTTATGAGGCGAGGCGTAAGCCTCGAGGCACTATGAGGCATAAGGCTCACATTCTTTAAGAAAATACATAAAAAACTAATAAAAATTTTAAAAAAATCTAAAAATTACAACTATCAATAATAAAAGAAAAAACAACCAAAATAAACAAAAATGTAAACTAGCTTTATTTATGTGTAGAATACTTGAGTGATTTCTCTTAATATATTAATTATCTTAATTGTCATTAACACCTTTAAGAACTACATGAGCCCAAATCTTATGCTTAGCTTTCCATATTTTAAGTTTTAAGCTATTAAAAGTATGAACAAGTAGAAAGTTAGCAAATATATTGTAAAAATATTAAGTCTTTGCCATTTCTCCAAATTTATTAGTTTATACAAATTGCAATCAGAAAACTTTCTCAAAAGTTTTATATTGTTAGATTAGTATTTGTACTATTGTCAACAAATACAAAGGTATATCATTAGAAGGGGGCCTTTTCAAAGATGGCCTTGGTTCATTTAGAAGAGTACATGCTTTAGTTTATTTAAAATGAAAGAGAATTAATTCTTAACAACTAATATGATTGGTTATAAATTATAATAATATAAAAACCATAAATATAAATTTATTTTGAAATTTTTTCAGGAAAAAAATTAAGTTTTTACATGGAAAATTTGATTGCGCCTCGAGGCTGCCCCTTAACACTGTGAGGCGTAATTACGCCTCACAGTATGACATTGAGGCTTAAACCTCAGGGCTTTTTTTGAGCCTCACCTCGAGGCACCTCAAACGCTTTTTAAGACAATAGCACTACAAGAAACCAAAGAATTGACTGCAAACTTTTGGCAACAAGTTAATATATATCACCACAAGTGAACATTTTACTACAAAACTTTAACCACAAGTTGCTACAAAACTTTGTAGTTAATTCTCCAATTTCTTGTAGTGTAGCTGCAGCCATTACCTATTCCGGAAAGGATTTGGGAGGATGCAACGATGGATTTCATCGAAGGTTTTCCTAAATCAGAGGGCTATGATTCGATTTTGGTGGTTGTGGACAGATTGACTTAGTATGCCCACTTATCCTTACTTCGACAACCCTTCACAAGTGTAGGCCACGACAAGTGTATGTGCGTAGGAAGAAGTAAATCATTCAAAACAAGTCACGTGATAAGTTAAGGAGTGCGTGCGTTAACTTGTAGTGAGTAATTGTTTTTGCTTAAATAGAGGAAGAGGGCGCATTCATTGATTGTTTTGTAATTGAGAGGTGTAATTGTTTTGTACAGGAATTCTTGATTCTTGGAAATAATACAATATGTTATTTTGTTTCTTTCAAAAACCCTTTTCCCTCTAAAAACAATTCCTATCAAAGGCCCAACAATGCATATGAAGCAATCATCAACAAAGATTCATAGTCAGCTACAGTTCATGATAGATTATTGATTCTTTCATGATGTGTGGATGTGGACCATGAAAGCTAATTCATCAGAATTTCTTTCCAGGGATTAATGCAGGAGTGTACGCTCAGGAGCTGATGGACAACTGTGCAAAGCATGTTTCAGAATGTCCAACAATTCCAGCAAGTGATCCAGAACAGGTTCTTAGTCAAAGTGCTGCAGAAGCACACTCTCCTGGGTCTTCCACAGTTTTGGTTGGTTACTTTGACGGTCAGGTTGGTATTGGCAGTCTTCTATTTGATATCAGTAATGCTAACACTAACAGTTATCATTCTTCCTATAGCATCATGGCATTTGGAATGCATATTTATATGTATCTCTGATAGGTTGCTTTATAGATCCCCTTAAATTAGCACTAAAACAATGAACTCATAAGTTAAATGATAAAAGCAAGGCTTTTCAGTTTTCAGTACAGAAAAATCAAAATCCCATATGAAAGCATATAACAAATAAGTATTTTAATTATGAACTTTCTATTTATAGAAAGTCAAGAGTTTTCTATATATAATAAAATCAAATAAATTACTATTAGTAAATCTGTATATTAGTTCTTTTATACTTATTACTTAGATTCATGATAATTAAGGTTTTTATTCTTCACTGTTGTAGAGTTGGAAAATTGTGTAGGGCAACTATTAAGGTAGCCATGCGTTATTAAATAGAATCTTAGGCAATAAAGAACAAATTAATAAATTATAGACGGCTACAAAAAGGGAAATGGTATTATGGACTTATGATAAAACATTAAAATATATATTAGAAATGAACACGTTGGACAAATGGTAAGAGCAGCCCCAGTTGGAAATAGAATGATAGAGAACAAATTAAGATCATTTGGATACATACAACAAAGACCATTAAATTGCTAGAAAGCTAGAGTGGCATATTAACTATTAATGTTGATGAAAGAGGAAAAGGAAGCCCCAACATATCATGGATAGATATAATTAAGAAAGCTCGACTACTTGGATTATAGTTGAGGAGTTTTGCCTTGATAGAATAAAGTGAAGGAATCGGATTCATGTATCCAACCCTATGTAACTGGAAAAAGACTGTCATGTATGTGGATGAATGATTGAAGTTTTAATTATTTGGTTGAGCAATTCCTGAAGCTTGAGTAATTCCATAAGATCCCAGACTTTCTTCTTCTCTTTAGCCTAATTTATAAGATCTATTACTCTATATATAACCAAGTCTGATAGTCAATTCACAGCAAAAATTTGTGAGTGCTATGCGACCTTAGATTCATTCTGATTTTCCAACAAATTTTTCAACATCCTACAACCTGATTTTCAAATACTTCACTAAATTACGAAACTACTTAGTTTGGTGGCAAGTCATTTCATTAAATCATAACTGAAATTGATGAGCACCATGCAATTTTTGCTTCATGTTATAAATACCAATAGCTGGCTAGTCAATTGATTATTTCATAGCTGAAATTGGAGTGTTATGCAATTTTACTTTTACTTTTACTTTATAAATACCAACAGCTCTTCAACAACTTAAAACCCTATTTTCATATTTATGTTTTTTGTTTCTCTTGATCATGATTCTCACGTTTCCAGTAACCTTAGCTTCTAACTCTCAAGTAACCAACTTTTCAAACATGTAGTACATGATTGAACTTCCTGTTATGTAAAGAATTAACATCATTAATGTTTGCTTCATATTTTGGGCATTTGTTTTATTTAGCTAGGAATTGTGAAGACCGTCAGAGTAGGATTTCTGTGTTTCTTTTGTTGGAGTTCATGAAGTCATGTGGTATAAATTTTGCAGCCATGATGTTATTATTGAGTAATGAGAGTCTGAATAAGTATTATCCAGTATCTTGTTGATATATTGGATGCTGAGCAATTCCCTATGTACTCTTTTAAGATTTCTTCATGTCAACTTTACAGACAGCTGTTCCCCATATTATTTTTAAGAATCGTGTTTGTTAGCTAACAAATTTGTAAAGAGCAAGCAGCTAACTAGGTTAAGATGGTTTTGTTGAAAACCATCTCGAGCAAGCAGCTAACTAGGTTAAGATGATTTTGTTGAAAACCATCTCGTACTTGGTGTTCACCGAGCAGTAAACGATAAGCTGCCTGTTTAAAAATCCTTCATCTAAGGCTTTTTTTCCATACCTTTGTGTAACTAACATCAGAACTTCCGACAGGTTCTCCATGTGGTAAATATTGGGGACTCTGGATTCATCATAGTAAGAAATGGAAGTGTTTTCAAAAGGTCTTCGTCAATGCTTCACGATTTCAATTTCCCTCTACAGATTGAAAGTGGGGATAATCCTTCAGAACTCTTAGAGGTAACATTACCTTGGAGCATTGCTGTGGCTGAATGGAGCTACCTACTTGTCAGTTGTTCCTTTAGAAATACAAACGATATTCCCTTCTAGTGTTTTGAATATTTGATGCCTTGAAATATATGTTAATTTCTTTGCCTTTTTAACCTTGTGTCACAGGATTACAAGATATATTTGGATGAGGGTGATGTAATTGTCACTGCAACTGATGGCCTCTTTGATAATGTTTATGATGAAGAAATTGCTACTATCATCTCCAAGTCACTACAAGCCAATTTGAAACCTAAGGTACTGATGATGGCTGGTTCTGACATGCTTCTGAACTTTCCCAGCTAGTATGGACATTCTTTCCTTAGGTTATGAATGAAGTTTCCAAGATCCTGGGCTTTGTTGAGAAATCAACCCACCCTAGCCAAGCTCAATCTCTTTTCTATATTACATGCTCAATATATATAATTTAAAATTTAAAATATTTTGCTTCAATCAAAGATTTAAGTATGCTAAGGTTAGTTAAGCTTAAGAAGCCAGAGTACGCAATGTCTTTGAATTGTTTTTGAAAATTATATATATATGGTGCTACAGGGACTTGAGCATAAACTCAGCTGGTGTGTACTCGCACACCCAAGTCCGTTGGATCAAGTCCCTTGGATCCTAGAGCCACTCAATACACGTGCCTCTAGGATGATCCAAGGGACTCAAGCGAGCAAGTTATGATTTCCTATATGTATATATATATATATATATAAACTGAGTTCTTGCAGAACAAGTTAGGCAGGCAACAGTTGTTACTGTCTTGTTGAACAATTTAGAGCCATTAATTGAGTCTGCCTTTAGTCTCCATGATTAGCATTGCTTCAACTGTAGTTGTTTAAATCTAATATGTAGCAGTATGTACACCATTTGTACATATTCATTTTAAGTGTAGAAAGGTCTTCTTGTGAAGGAGAGTCTTGGTGCAACAGCAAGAGTTGTTGTGTAACTGGGTGTTCACGAGTTAGTCTCAAAACAGACTTAAAGTCCTTCCCGAGAACCTTGTGTGGGAGCTTCGTGCACTGGACTTTTTTTTTTTTTTTTTTTTGTTGTTGAAAGATCTTCTAGATGCCTCTTATATTGTCACCGAATTGAGCTATCTCAACATAGAATAAGCTATAGAGATGACAGATGGTAATGGACTATAGTTGGTTACATTAATCATATGGTTAATGCTGATAAATTATCAACTACTGTCTGCTTCTAATAATTTGTACAGACGTGAAGCAATTTATTTCAAATAATAATTTGTTGCACATTTATAATTTTGATCATGGACCGACTATTTCAAGTGTATAAACGCTGCATATGATGGTTCCTCGCTCAACTTTACACGGTTTTATTACTGGACTGTAGGAAATAGCAGAATTGTTGGCGACGAGAGCACAGGATGTGGGCAGGTCAGCATTAGTGAGAAGCCCCTTTGCAGACGCAGCTCATGCAGCTGGTTACACAAGTTACACAGGATGCAAGCTCGACGACGTGACTGTTATTGTTTCCTTTGTACAACGGATTAATTCTGATTCTTGAATCAACAACCCCCACCCCCCACCCCTCTCTCTCTCTCTCTCTTCTTGTAATTAAACCTGTAGTACTTAAAAGACCTTTTTGACGATCTCATCTCCGCAATTTGTGCAAATTCTTAATTAACAAACCAAAAGGCTCCTAAAAAGTAAAAATAAAAGAAAAGAAAAGCAGATTGTCCTGATCCTTTCATCATTGCGATGTGCAGGCTTTGTTTTGCTTTGCCCTATTCGTTTTCATTTACATTACGGTTGAACGTTGTGGTCGGAATTAATGATTCACTTCACGCTCGTCGGTCAGTCAGCTTTTCTACGATAAAGAACCGTTTCATTTTCGTTTTTAAGCTTTTGCTCATTCGCTGTATGTAATATCAACAACTCAAATGCCCGTTTGTCTCGGTGAGTTGATTGCCCGAATAAACCCCATCAACAACGGCATTTGGTTTCCAGCTTGGTTAAATTTCAAATCTATCTCCCTAAAAGTAGGAATGGACTCTAGGACAGATTCATCAGCTAGCTTTGGGTTCATAACCTGATTGTAAGCCCGTGTTTCCCTGGTAATTGATTGGTTTAAACTGCAAATCGAACTGAATTGATGCATGCGTTAAAAGATGAGGGCTTCTATTTTGTACCCCGCAAAAAAAACTCTATTTACCCATTTTCTTTACCCAATCTATCTTTTAAAAAAAAATCTAATTCTCTCTTTACCTACGTCAAAATCACAAAATAACTCTTTACTTTACCCATGCCCACACTTAATCCAAAAAACTTCAATCATCTAACTCAAAATCTCTCTTAAAATCATCGTCTTTCATCTTTAAATCAATTTCTTTTGCTTCAAAAAGAGTGTTGAAGGAATAAAATCAAACGAGATAACTTTGTTACCGAAAAGTTTTGCATCTTAGAGAATTTTAAGTTTGATTTTGAAACTACTACTTTAATAAGAAAATGCATATTTTTATACGATCATATTCGATATTTAGAATCTGAATATTGATTTTATGTTTCTTTTGAGAAAAACCTCGTCCAAAATCAATTCTCAGCAAGGGTTTCATTGGCTCGAGCGCTCTTTTGTTTTAAAATTATTTTTAATAAATATATTTGATTATTTTTTATAGAGCATTAATTGTTCGTTTTTAATATTTTATTATTTGAAGTAAAAACTAATTATTTTTTATTTGTACTTAAAATTGATCTATTATTTTAACAAGAATTAATTTTATTATTGTGAGTAAAAATTATTATTTTTATAATTTTGTTTAAAAATGTTTTTATTATTTTTAATAGAACATTAATTTTATTTTTTATCTTAATTTTTTTACGAAGTAATGCAAGAATGAAAATTATAAGAAAACCCCAGTGGCTAAAGAGAGTAGGGAGAAGGAAAAAATCTGAAAATTGTCAAATCCGACTCTTTTTTATAAACTTAAGTTAAGGTATTTTAGACGTTAACAATTTTTTAAAGGTGGGTAAAGAGAGTGTTTCTTGTGGGTACAAACGTAAGCCTTCTAAAAGATTTTGAATGAGTTTAGTTTGAATTAAGTTTGAAGAATATATATGTAACTCGATTTGTTTGCTTTAATTTACGATTTTAAAAATCGATTTAAGCTGAATCAAGCATACTTTTAAGGTTAAAAGTGTTGATATTTAATTTTTAACGCCTACAGTTCTTTTATAATGTATATATATATATATATATATATATATATATATATATATATATATATATATATATATATATATATATTGCTATAAAACGTTTGCATTATCGTCTTATATAGTAAAAATTATTTCTATGTATGTTTATTTCATAAGAATGACATGTACATAATTAATTCAATTACATAAGGATATCTATTTACAAATTTTTAACTGATCAATAATAAAGTTGATTGGTTTGATTTGGTTGTTACAGCCAATTCGGTTTGGGTTGACATACTTGATTGGTTTTGACAAAATGTTACAAATTACTTTTTTTTTTTTAGTCTATGACGTAGGTGTTCCAGCTAAGTAACCCTTTTGCAGAGGTGCACTATTTAAGTGGTTGGACATCTCTTTCTAAAATAGGATGATAAGTGTTAGCACAAACTCAAACTCGAAGTCAAAACCTCGCCCTTCAACTACGACTTATAGCTCGTCCCTCGTTCAACAACGCTACCGACTTTGGGTGTTACAAATTACTTTGGATTTAAGTTTGATTATGACATAAATTAAATGAAATAGGCGTCACCGAAGTTGATATAACTAGGTTGGTATGAACATAAATTTCTTATTAATGTTACACCAAAGGATCTGCTTGAGGTGGTGGTTCTGAAGATGTGTGAAAGAGGTTCTAGGTAGGGATAACAATTTGTGTTGTGTCGTAATCGTGCATAATAAAATACATTATAAACCTAATCATGACACATCTAAATAACATGTTATTATATGTAAACTCAAACCCGATATATTTAATAAATGAGTTAAACAGGTTAACCTGTTTATAACCCTTAAAGCTTAAACAGTTCATTCTAACCTATTTATCATATATAAATTCTAAATTAACATATAAATCATAATTTTAAAATCATAATTATACAACCATATAGTAAAGAACAAATAAAATATTATAAAGTTAGAGTCTCAACACATGAAATAAAATAGTAAAAAGTATTCGCACATAACATAAGTCCCAACACAAAATATAATAGTGTTAAACAGGTCAATTTTGGATTTAGCAGGTTGACCTGGTTTTGACCTAAAATTTATTCATGTCTAATTGAGTTTAACCTATTTTGACCCGCACATGTTTATGCAAAACCTAAACCCGTTTATTTTGTGTCAGTTTCGAGTCGTGTTATCATGTCGTAACCTATATTGCCACCCCTAGTTCTAGGTAAGTAAACATGATGTCATGTTGATGTTACATTGTTATTTAATTGTGATGTAATGTTTTGATAGATGTAGTGCATAGATGGCAGACTCATATAGTCTAGTGACTTATGCAATTCTATTTGATCAATGAATCAAAAATAAGAGTACAAATTTGAAAATGAAAAATTAAGAAAATAAATTTTTATTGTTGTTATCTTAACAAAAAAAAGTGAAAAACTATTTTTCTAATTCATTCAAACCAAACATATTTTTTATGTTTTAAATTTTCAGGCACAAAAAAAAAAAAGTTGCATCTGAATTATAATCTAAATAGGGCCTTAGTATTCTAAAAAGGATTGGGTCTCTTCGAGATGGGGTTTACTTTGTAGGAATTTTAAAATGAGAATGAGAATCATATACCTAGGAAAGTAACTGAAGGAAGAAATTTAAAGATAAAAATATTATATTTTTGTATTTAGTTATGCTAATGTTACTGTATTTCATTATGCATTGAAACCTTATAAGAATTTTAAAATTTTCATAATATTAAATAAATAAATTAATAAAATATTATAAAATAACTAAAAATTAAAAATTAATCTAATTAGTTATTTTACATATTTTTAAATTTTGCAAAATTATTAAAAATAATTATTATTTTTAAAAAATATAATATTTCCTTAATAAATTAAAAAAAATTTAATAAAAATAAATTTTAATTTTATAAAAATAGTAAAAATAATATTTAACAATATTAATAAATTTTCTATAAAATTAATTATATTAGTTTAATAAAACCAATGAAGTTATGCACATTAAAATTAATTTTAAATAGGTTTAATATAATTAATTTTTTTAAAAGTAATTTTTAGAAAAAATTATAAAATTATTTTTTCATTAAATTATTTAATTTTTAATAAAGTTATTTAATTTGTAATAAAAATATTTAATATTGAAGTAAATTATTTTTTTCTAACTAAATTGTTTAATTTTTAGTAAATTCATTCATTTCTAATGAAATTATTTAATTTTTAATAATGATAGTTAATTTTTTAATAAAATTAGCTAATTATGAAATAAAATTAATTTATTGTCAAACTACACTTGGAGTTTTAATCTCTCCAGTGACTGGGATTGTCTGCAGTTGAGTAACTATTCCACTTTTGACTCTAAAACTCATAGGAAAGGGTACTTTTTTTTTTCTTTTTTCTTTTTTTTTTTGTTTATAGCACTAGCTAGGCCCTTCCCTGAGATCAAATTCAAAACACATGTAATGATTTTTCATAGTTGCAGGTGAGAGGAAGTTGGTGAGTTTCACGAATCTTCTGAAAAGCCGAAAGTTTCTTAGTTGTAATGAGATGGCAGTACTGCGTGAAAACGTGGACGACTTTCATTCATTATCTTTTTTAGTGATCACAAAGGTGGCAGAAGTGCAACATGCTTCAATTCTATTTTGACCCAATTGATTTGTAGGTGAAATCACTTACACTTTTCTTTGCATAAGTAGCTGGTTTTTCTATTGTAATCACAGATTTCTTTCTTCTCTGAATTAAGGGTTTTGGGTACCCATTTATGATTATGCTCCATTTCATTTTATATTAATACTCATGGTTTGTATATATATGCATGCTCCTATTGCATTTAACATGTAATTTGTTCCAAATATTCAAATTTAGTTTCAGTGGATCTAGTGATTCAAGATATAAGGCCACTCTAATTATGAACTTAATGAAATGATGATCAGAAAAGTTGAGAAACTGCCCTTTTCGTTGGGCTGTGGGAACAACTATATATAGTTTTTTTTTTTTCTTTTTAAGCAATTGCTGCATGCGTTTAACATTGGCTTGGTAAGTTTACCTTCTACTTAAAATTAATACTTTAAAAAAATTAATTTCTATGACTCAAGCTGCACCACTTTTTGTACACTTTTTTTTTTTTTTTGGCTTAACAGGAGTTGTCCTTAAACTCAATGAAAATGCCTTAAAAAGTTGAATCATAAAACTTTTATACAGAACGACCTTAAAACTCAACTCAATTTTATTACATCAACCTATGGTTAATCACTTTTGCAGACGTTTCATGTGGTTAGACGTTAAAATTTCCTCAACATTATTCGGAGTATTTATCGCACTTTTGTAAACCTGTCTCGTACATTCCTTGCCATTAAATATTGCTTGTCCTTTGAGGTCTAGGTATTACATTTGATCCATCAAGTGTCAAACTTATTGAAAAATAAAATAAAATAAATTGTTTATAGAAAGGATAATTCTAAAGAAACGTTAAAATCCAAACTCAAGTGATGTGGCATCATCCACACTCTTGAGTTTGATTTTCATTGAAGTCTACACTATCCCATCAATGATGTATATGGTGGCCACATCAATGATGTATATGATTTTTTTTATTTTTTCAAAATTCCTTGTCATAACTTACTTTAGTATGCATTACCAAAGATAATGAAAACAAAGTTTATCTACTTTTTGTGGCTCATCAACAAATTAAATAATTAAACATCCTTCATTTCTAGTACATATTAACCATTGATTAAAGATATATTACGGGGTGTTCTCAAATAAAATAAAATAAAAGGTACGTAATGTGGTAATTACGAAGTTGCCTCTTAGCAAAGTCTGTTAAGTCTCTAATCAGATTTCTCATATGGTAATGTTATCATTACTTTGATTTTACAAAAATAATTAGTTGACATATTTTTTTGACACACATTTTTAACATTACAAGTGAGAATAGTTGAATTGCCTTGAATTACGTTAAAATACCTCGTATTATGCGTAATTACGTTATACAAGGTGTTATTGTTTGATTTCAGACAATCTAACTATTTTCATTTATAATGTAAAAAATGTGTGTCAAAAAAATATATCATTTTAGCATTATCCTTAATTTTAACTTAGGTGAAAGCCGCAGAAGAAATATATTTCACCAAAGCAAACCATATTATTCCTTCTGGCTTTTTAAAATATCGTTATAGAAAAATGCTGAAGAGACGTAATCCTCAATATTTTTTCTAATATTGTATTATGTGGCTGTGTGATGTGACTATTTCTAACCACTTTAAAATAAATTTTTTTTTTAAAATAAAAAAAATCTCATATTATATATAAATAACGTCACATTAACATGAGTTGAGAGTTACGTTGAGAAATAAAATTACTCTAGCGCGAGTCGTTGTTGTATTTGTGTCAATGGGTGCTATAAAAACTTCCTAACTCGGAATCTCCAACAGTGATCAGTGCTGCTTATTAGATATAATCATTATAAACCATGCCACTCCTTAATTATAACAAAACTTCTTTTCCCTCGTCCATCTCTTTAGTTTCCTCATCAGTATTTTTTTTTTCTTTTTCTAAGAGCATGATAATGCTTTAAATATGTCTTCCACTGGTCCCCTTGGCTCCAACTATATACAAAGAGACTCCACCATCACTTTCACTTATGACGTGAAGTGCCATTGTTCCTTTTTTCAGCTCAAGGAAAAAAAAAATGTATATCAACAATATTTTCACTTTTGGGTACATGGAAAAAGCAGGTTTTTAATAGAAAGAAATAAACTTGAGATCAGATCAAGATCAGGACCACCGCTTTTGGGCTTAATTACCTTCAAATTCTTCCTTAAATATGAAAGAAGAATTTCTAGGACTCTTACTAGGAATGGATATCAAAGAAGAATCTAATTATTTCACGCAAAATATTTTTTTTAGGGTTTCTATTTTTCTTTGATTCGTTTAGGGAGCATTTTTATTTTATTTTTCTTTCTTTCTTTAGTGACATGGAACAGTTGCACTTGTTCGAGAGTATAAATTCTTTAGGGCGCAAGCGAACCTTTCATTAATTCCTCACATACTAAACAATTAAAAATGGCCTATTATTCTAGTGTATTATCTTTAGTTATGGGTAGGGAGGGATTTGATATATAGGAACTTTTTCCAATAGCTTTCTTAGGCATTTGGCTGGGATTATATATATGGTTTCTTGGCAACTTCTTTCTAGATCGAATGAATTATAAGGCATGCTTAGTGGAGTATCACATTACACCATGACATCTTTTACGGTTAATTTCTATATATATTTGCATTAAATTATTCAATATATATATATATAAAGCCTTCTCTCTGGCTTGCTTCAATCATAAAGATCACTCCAAAGGCCCTCCTCTCTTTTTGGGGCATTCCTTTTATTGGCGTCACAAGTCCAACTTAGATTTATTAGAGTTTTCCAATTTCAAATTAAAGAAGTCTCTATTATGAGTTTAATATAACAATGTTATTGGCTTAGTTTACAATCTTCATTTTGAGCCAATATTTTTTTTTTAATAACCTCTCAACTTAGGTAGTAACCCACAGGTGATGCTCAAAAAATGAGCAATCACCATGGGTCTTTAAGGCACCTAAAGCACTCATAGCCCACCAATGTGTAAGAACCATATATAGTTCTATATAGTTTATAAGTAGAGATTGAAGCTGATCTATAGAAGGAAAAAGTATAGCGTTTTTTTTTTCGAAAGGAAAAAAGGATGTATATAATGAGAAATGCTTTTATGACCCAAAAATTATATCCATGCTAATGTGGTGTATGATGTGTGGAGGGTTTTTCTTTTTCCTTTTTTCTCCCTGATGATGTAGTGACGTGGTGTATTGCTACATCAGCTTGGGTATATATTTGAGTACATTTCTTGAGTCATTTTAACACTTCTTGTATATAATTATGCACAAAATTTAAAGGAGCGACAACAAAAAGTGTCTCCTTCATCAGGGAGCAAGCAAACTCAAGCAGTTCTGAGGGACTAAAAATGGATTCACTTAGAGCCAAAATGATAAAGGCAAGCCAATCGCTGGTTTGCTTACTTCTTTGAGGTAGGCTTGCATCTATATCTCTTAAAAAGACTTGAGCAACTCAAGTAAATAAAGAACTTGGGGAAGTATACACTAGAGAAGACTTCTTTCAAAATACATCTTATCAGGGTTAATGAATCACTTTAAATTTTCGAGATTAGGATGGACAAGCTTTCTACCAACTCCAAACATCTAAAGATAGCTAGTGTTCGGCTTTTAGGGAAGAAACTAGGTACTTGGCACCAACCTGAGCCAAAAGAGGCGAGCCATTTCTGTTCCTAATCATACCACCATACCATATCCAAATCTACTAATAGATGAGATCCTTTTGCATTCAGAACCAACCAGCCAAGACATGGGGAGACTAGCCAACATGAAAACACAGAGGCTTTTTCCACTTAACCACCACACCTCTACTAGATGCATAAAAATTACTATTATAGACATCCTCTTTCCTTAAACTCTCCAATTTAAGAAGCACCTTTTGCTCAATCTTTAAAGATCAAAGAGTTGATAATCTTGGTAGCTCCCTAGAACCTTCTTCTATTTGGTTGGGTTTGTTCAACCCCAATCAATCAATCTAACATGCAGTGAAATTGACAAAGGATTGTCTAATTTTATGGAATATGATGATCATGGATCAAAAGAATTTCAAATTTTAACTCTAGTTCAGTAAATCATAGTTGAGTTAAGAGAAATATGATTTGAATTGGCAACATTGATTAGACGAACTTAATCTTAACTCTCTAGCACATTTTGCAACCTGTGTTTTGAAAGCTTCTAGAGAAATTATGTAACACCCCGTACCTTTGGTCAAAACTCTACGTTGACTTATGTTGACCTAAGTGGTTTTTCACTTAGTTTTACTCATAAGTGTTTTGATCCTAACAAACAATATAAAAAATGATGCTAATGTTTCTATCTAGTATATTTCAGCACCTAAAGTGGAAAAAAGCTAATACAAGCCTCTCAAGCAAAGGATCAATCAATTAGAGCTTGAACAACTCGAAGGAAAGAAAAATCAAGAGGTTGAGAGGTCTCTGTGTCTAGAATTAGGATGTAACCTTTTTGCCTTTCATATTACTCAACCTCTTTTAAACATTATGCGTTCATACTTCACATATGTATAGTTTTGTTAAAATTCATTCATGCATTAAGTTTTCTTCAAAAATGGTTTTCAATTGTTCAAACATGTTTGGTTTATGCTTTCAAAGTATTTCAAACTTGTTTGAATCATATTTTCACTTGTTTTAATTAAAATCACTTTTCTACAAAGTTTTCCAAGAACTTTTTGGTTTAAGTTTTCAAGTTCAAGACTTGTTCCCATTGTTTCAAATGTTTTAATCAACAAACTCAATATATTTCAATCATATTTTGATGCCCAAATAAGCCCATAAATTTAGAATTTTGAAAAATTATGGGAACCCAAGTTTTTACAATCAAATTAGGCCTAAATAAACTCAAACCCATTCAAAGTGTTTGTTTTCTTTCTTTGATAGGTTTGGAAATGGTTCCAATGGATTAAAAGTGATCTTTTCATGAATTTTAAGCTATAATATGCCTATATTTGGTGTAGGATAGGTCGGGTAACCAAATGAAACAAATTCGCAAAATCGTTGTTAGACCCAAGAAGTGCTCTCCTGACTTGGAAAAGCGCGTTCTTGCCCTATTTTTGGGTTTTGGGCTTGCGGTTTTAAAGAGCAGCGCGCTCCTACCTTGGAGCCATGCGCTGCTAACTTCTGGGCGCGATTCCAACTATCAAAAAATAGCTTTTTGAGCCCGCAACGGCCATATTTTCGTGTCTAATGGCTAGAACTTGTTTCTAACCCATAAATACACTTTCTCGAGCCATTCTAAAGACAAGAGAGACACAAATGTGAATCTAGGGAGTATTCTTCAAAATCTAAAGATTTGCATCATTTTAAAAACCCTAGAATAGGAAAAATGATTTGAAGAAAGAATTTTTCTCGAGGTTTCTTGTTGTGCATCATTCAAAGTGTTTACAAATTCATACTTGAGCAACATTGACGCAAGGAAGGTAAAATCCATTATTATAAGGTCTTTCTCTCTTTGAGCTTAAATCTCCATATATTGTATTTGAGTATTTGTATTGTTGAGCTTCATTTGTAATTGTTCTAGTCACTTAGAACATTCATTATAATCATTGTACTTAATCTTTTGGTTCATTTCTAGTTGAAATAAACTAAGTAAAGTGATTCAATATCACTTGCAATTTCAAGGTTGAAATCAAGGTTTAAGCTCACCCTTTATCTTGAAAAGGGTCAAGTGGTTCATCCTTAGCCCGTGAAAAAGGATATTTGGTTCTTTCTTGTCTCGCAAAAAGAAGTCGTAGGTTTATCCTTAGCTCATAAAAGGATAAGTTTGTCTTGAACCTGTAAAAAGATAATTGTAACGGTTTGTGATAGATACCCAAGAGGGGGGTGAATTAGGCGTAATGGCCAGTTTTAAAATTTTCTAAGTTCTTTAGTGGAATCTTTAAAATGATACAAGTAAATGCTCTAAAAATCAATGTCCATGAATGTAAAGTGCGGAAATAAAGAGGACACAATGATTTTTTTGTGGTTTGAAAAAATCCTTTTCCTACCTCCACACCTTGAGAAACCGTCTCTAGGATTCAACTATATCGGGTTCACTTCAAGGGTGTGAATCAAACCGTTACAACATCTTTTTCAAGGTTCAAGACAAACCTATCCTTTTTACGGGAAAGGACAAACCACTAGTTCCCTTTTTAAGGGCAAAGGAAAGCCAGTATCCTTTTCGCAGGCTAAGGAATAACCATTTTACCCTTTTTAAGATAAAGGGTGAAACTAGACCTTTATTCCAATCTTAGAATCACAAGTGATATTGAATCAGTTTACTTGGTTTATTTCAACTAAAAATAAACCAAAAATACTAAATACAATATTTGTAATGTTTGTTCTAAGTGAATAGAACAAATACAAATGAAGCTCAAAATACAAATACTCAAATACAAGATATGGAATTTAAGCTCATAAGAAGAGAGATCTTATAATCATAGATTTTACCTTCCTTGCATAAGATTGCTCATAAAAATGAATTTGAGGACGCTTTAAATCATGCACGAAATACAAGCTTTGAAATCAACTCATTTTGTTTCTAACATTTTGCTTTAGGGCTTTCAAAACGTGACAAATGGTTTGATTTGAAAAATCATTCAATGCACTCACATTTTTTGTCTCTCTTATGTTCTCTTGTCATCAAAATGGCTAGATAATGTGTATTTATAGATTAGAAATGAGTACTAGCCGTTGGAGACCAAGATATAGCCATTAGGGGGACAAAAACTGAGTTTTCAGCCATTGGAAACGCACCCAGAAAACCCAGAACAACTATAGCACACTATAGCTCTTCAATAGCCCGCTATTGTAGAAAACGGGGTCAATAGCGCGTTATAAGGCTTGATATCGCTCTATCGCACAGTTTAGTGCTCTAGCGTTGTTGTAATTTGTTTCCCGACCTATCCTAAACCAAATATAGACATATAATAGCTTAAATTTTATGGAACGATCATTTTGGAGCCATTGGAAACATTTCCAAACCCATCGGAGAAAACTATCAAACATTTTTAAAGGATTTAAGTTTATTTGGGCATACTTTGTGTGTAAAAACTTAGGTTGCCATAATATTTCAAAATTCTAAATTTATGGGCTTATTGGGTCATCAAAATATACTTGAAATAGATTTAGTTTGATGGCTAAAGCACTTTGAAATCAATGATTAAACAATCAAACAAGATTTTGATGAAAATCAAAACAATCTTGATTATTTTGAAAAACTTTGTAGAAATGTGATTTTGATTAAAACAAATGTAAATATGAGTCAAAAAAAAGTTTGAAATAGTTTAAGAACATAAAACAAACATGTTTGAATATTTAAAAATCATTTTGGATAAAATCTAAGGCATGCATGAATTTTATAGATAGTGATTGGGGAAGTTAGAGCCAAGGAAAGCTACATCCTAATTTTAGACTCACAAAGACTCTCAACCTCATAATTTCTTCTTTCCTTCAAGTTGTCCAAGCTTTGAATGTAGTTAATATTTTGCTTTGATCATTTGCTGAAGGACTTGAAGTACTTTGATCTTGTATTGGTTCTTCTTCATTTTAGGTGCTGAAATATACTTAGTTCAAATGTTAGCACCAAATTACATATTGTTTGTTAGCATCAAAACACTTAGGAAAGTGCTAAGTGAAGACCCCCACTTGGGCCATAGTTTGATTCACACCTGTGAAGTGAATCCAAGTTTAGTGGACTCCTAGAGGAAGGTTTCTCTAGGAGTGGAAAAAGGTTTTCGAACCACGTAAAAATCTGTGTGCAATATTTTTATTTTTTGCACTTTATTTATACACATTGATTTTATTTTAAGTACATAACTTAAATTAATTAAAGGATTTCCACAAAGAACTTAGAAAAAATTCAAAACCGGTCATTACACCCAATTCACCCCCTCTTGGGTGTTTTTTAATTGGTATCAGATCGGGTGCTCGTGATTTAAGGCATAACATCCTTGAGCTAAAGATCTAATGGCAAATTATATCAGTTTTGATTTAGATGATAACCCTTTTTCACCTCCAATGCTTAATGTAGATAACTTTATGCTTTGGAGAATTAGAATGAGAGCTTTCATTAAGGCTCAATCAAGTGATATGTGGGGAATTGTTTCCAATGGACCATTTGTTCCCACAGAAGACCATAAATGGGGTTGAAGTTCCCAAACTCAAGAAGAAATGGGACAGGATGGAAAAACATCTAGTTAGGCTTGATAGTCTAGCCAAAGACATCCTACTGAGAAGTCGTTCCTAAAAAGACTTTGATAGAATCTCTTCTTGTACTTCATCTAAAGATATATGGATTAGATTAGAAGAACTATATGGTGCCTCATCTTCATGTGAAGATAAGGAAAATGTAGTACATATATGTTTTATGTCTAATATTGATGAATGTTCTACTAATTCTAATTTCTTTTTTGATGACTTGTCCATAGCTCGTGAAAAGCTTCAAAATGATTTTGACAAGCTCATTAAAAGGAATGAGAAACTCAAGAATTTGATCACCAAAGTTATGGATGAGTTGGAAACTCTTCAAAATAGCTATAATGATATTCTTGAGAAGAATGATAGCATTCTTGAAGAAAAGGAAGACAGAAAATGAAAATGATATTCTTTAAGAAAGACTTGATGAGTTAACCTTGTTAGTAGCCAAGGTCACTAAAAAAAGGGAGGATTAAGAATTAGAACTTCACTTAGAAAAGGAAAAGTCTTTCAAATTAAAGAACCAAGTGGGCAACAACAATGATAGATATCTTAAGCCCAAAACATGTCATAGGAGCTTCACCTATCATTTTTTAAGGATAAAAATCACAAAATGGCATGGGTTCCATATAACCTACTCCTAGATGCTAGAATTATAAAATCTAAAGGAATATGGGTTCCTAAAGGCGCTATGGTTTACTAGATCACATAGATTTATGATATTAAATCATATGCTAATTTTATTTGCCTATAGTTTATAAGCCTTGGACATATCTAGGCAGTCTTCCTTAGATGTTAAATGTGCTTATTTATATCACTTTTGACATTTGGAAGTAGTGTAGGCCTGATCAAATCACATTATCTTTTGACGCCTATGCTTGCCTATGAGTGTCTATTGTATTGAACTTGTTTACATGACTATTTATTATGTTCAATGTATTGGTGATGAAAAGCAAGCTATGTACGCTTGTTGAATGAAAATTCTTTCTCTTGTGAACATGCGAATATTGCATAATTTATAGTGTTCACTTGCTTGGTATACATTAATTTATATCATAAAATGTATACTTGCACTAAAATGGATTGTGATTTCATGAATATGTCTATCCATTTAATGCCTTGATGTGATTGAGCATGATGTGTTATGAATTATTTTTCGCAATGCTCATATATATGGACTTAAGTTAATGACTATCTGTTAAAGTCCATATTCGTTGGACTTAGGGAATTTTAAATAAATATCTCTTGAAAGTACAAATTATTTGATATGTGTTGTGGCCTAGTCTTCATATCATATTATAGAGCCATACACCATCATCATCCATTTCAAATGGATACTCTAGGTTTTCAAAATTAAAAACCCCTTATTTGCGCTATTTTTTTTCAAAGCTAAGAAGCGAGCTTTCAAGCGAATTCATTGTGCTCTCACCTCAAATCTTCAGACTAAGGTAATTTTCATGCATTTCATTTCATTTCCACTCAATTTAATTGAGAGATTTCTTCAAAATCAAACTTAGGGTTTCATTTTAGGGCTTTTGTGCGTTTCTTTGGTTTGTGCCCAATTTGTGATTGATAAAATGCCTCCTAGAATGAAATTGTTAGTTAGACCTAAGAGGAACCAACCTAAAAGCACTACCTCTCCACGGAAGAGACCTAGAGTTGTGCAACAACCCAAGTCATCATCATCCTCATCTAGTGAGGAAATTTCTTTTAGGAATGCTTCACTGGTCCGAGCCAATCCCTCTAAGACCTACGAGAAGATTAACCCAAATTACAAAAGAAGATCCATTTCAATTTGCATTCATTGTAATACTCCCTGGTTTAGACACAAAAAAAAAACTCTCTATAAAAGGGGGTCCCCTCCTCCTTTTAGACACCATCCCTCCACTCTTTCTCTCCCTCTTCCTTTTAAAAACTCTCTTTCCCTCTTTTGAAACTCTCTCTATCTTAAAGACTCTCTCTCTCTTGTCGGTGCAGAGCCGCTGTTCTGGGTGAGGATCGATGATCTAGGAGCGTGCGAATTTGAAGGTGGGAACAAACATAGGTTTGTGTGTCTTATAACATTTTATAAAGTTTTCATACATTTATCATTATGTTTGATACTCACTTAGACTACATAATTACAATCACCATTATGTCTGTTGTTCACTTAGACTCTGTATCAGTCATGCTCGTACCTTGAAATATGAAATCATTGTATTACACTTTTACTCTGTTGAATTAGAAATTAATTTAATTACCTAGACTCAGTCTTGTCCTTAGTAACTTTGAATAGCGAACAGGAGGCAGTTTGCTACTCTAGAAGACTTGGTATTTAAGCGGGCTCATTTTGACCCCACCTTTCAGTCTGAGGACTGTCTGGTTGATTTTATTAAGAGCTATTCACTCTGTGAAGGTAATACTAGATGTCCAAATAATGCACGCTGGTATGGTCAATCCTTATAGGCATCACCGAACGCTGTCAAATCATGCCCGATGTAAACCCGAGACCGAACCTTCACACACACATGATTGTACATTTGAATTATGCATGAAAGTTAGTAAACAGCGTAACCACCTAAGGACGTAAGTAGTTCGCGGCCTATAAATTGATTATTGGTGCATAAATGCCCACCTAAGTGAGTCAACCTTAGGCTGTACATCTTTGTTGTAACTTTCATTGTGCAGCCAGAGAAAGATGTACGGACTGGCTTGTACCTTATTATTGATGTCATTCGATTATATATGAATTTTCCCTAGAGATGGACGTACAGTGTGAACTTAGGACGAATTGCCTTGGAGATGGACATTTGTCCATGTTATTTTAGGTCTCCCTTCCCCTTTATTATTACCATTGAGCAATAATAGGTCACTCTTTCGAATTGGTGCATTTAAAGGCCTACGTTGTATGTGTCATAGCCATCTTAGTTGGTTTTCTCTCATTTTATCTCCAATTGGCGCTACTCCTACCATTTTTCGAATATACTCATTTCTAATTTTATCTTTTAATGTTTACCACATATCCATCTTAACATTCATAATTCTATTACACTTAATTTATTACAGTGTTGTTTTTTAATTGCCTAACATTTCCTACCACATAGCATAGTTTTTTTTTTTTTTTGCATTGACCACATAGCATAGTTGACCTACTAGCAACTCTATAAATGTTTTCCTTTAACTTTAGTGTTTTTTTTAATTGCCTAACATTTTGTACCATATAGCACGGCTGGCCTAATAGCAACTCTATAATTTTTTTCCTTTAACTTCAATAGGATGTGTCTATTATATAGAATTCCAAAAGCCATATCACTAATCAATGACCCTAAATATTTATAAACGTAAATATCTACTTGACTCAACGACGCAAAAATACTTCTAATACAATTAATAAACCAAAAATTAGAAATCTACTAAAACTAACACATTTTCTATTTAATTCATTAGACACCCAATCAATAGGACACTGACTATTTGATACATACTCAAATTAGACACTTTTTATTCAGTTTGAACCAACATCTTAACAATATCTACTTTGATGAGAATTTCAGCAAGCAATCTAATAATCATGTATGAACAACTTTTGAATTTGGTGCAATATGATCTTGATCTGATCCATGTACGTGATTTTCCGCAAGCACATGGTGTCAAGTTATAATATACCGATGAATTGGGTTATCATCCTCAAGGATCGATTCAACTCTCACTAAGTACCGTAATTAATAACCCTAACTTTATCTAGATGATCAAAATTGAGAATGAATTATATTAAAAACAATGCAACGAAAACTAGGAAATAACAAAAAAATCAAAATCAAGAAGAAATCAATAGAGAGAAATTCTAGAGGTTTAACTTCACCGAACTTTCAACTACGTCTTTTATATATATTTATTATTAATCTATTCTCCTAGTTTATAAGTCAAAAATCCTCAAATCTCTAACTTCCTCTCTTGAGTGTCAAGTTAGAACATATTCATATGATATGATTTCAATCTCTCGATAAAAACCAAAAGCATACAAATTCTTTTCCACAACTTCAAAATCATTAAAAACTGAAAAATATAAATAAACTAAGGAAAATCTATTTGATTATTAATAATAATGAAAACCAAATTAAAACATAATATCAAGTTTAGGATCCATCTATCCTCTAGACAAATAACTTAGTTCATTATTGAAATAAAGAAAACACCAAAGATATTGATGAGCATCATGAATATAAACATGAAGAAACAAACTAGATTTCTAGATGTGAAAATTGCTCCCTTGTCTCTAACTTCGCCGTCTTCTTCTCGTGCGATCTAATCCGATTCGACTTGTTCTCCTCTCTATTATGTCCCTAAAACCTTCCTTTATGATGCATTTATATGTTGGAGACTATTGAAAAACGTTGGTGAAGAAACAAGTTCGAACTAGGAGGAAAATCCCACTCAAACGCAAACTATTTGTGTGCAAGCGCTAGAGCCCTCACCTAGGGCGCTGCAACCCTCTGCGTGCTGAATTTTTGCACCTTCTCCAGTGTTAGCAGCGCTGCAACCTTTTTTTTGGGTGTTGCAGTGCTATGCCTGTAGGATTTTTTGTTTTTTCTTTTTTTTTCTAGCCATTTTCTCCACTTTATGCCATTGTTTTGCACTTGTTTACCACTTTTATATCACTTTAAGATTACTTCAAAACTTACAAAATTAAACATAAACCAAGTGCAAAAACTATCCATACATTTACATAAATTGACATATAAATGTGAAAATCAAAATATAATCAACCAAAACTATGAAATAAAACACACCTAAAAACCTACTTATCAAATACCCCCAAACTTAAAACTTTAATAGTCCCGAGCAAAGAAAAAACAAACCTAAAACACTCAATACTACCACATTCTAAAACAAACAAAGATTTGATTTGAAAGTATGGACATAAACATGGCCTCAAAGATTGCATAAAATATAATACCTTCTAGGAAAATTTCAAAAGTATGAAAGATGTCTAGAATTTCAATTCAACTCCTATCATGCCTCACCTTTGATTCTTAAAGAGTGTAAATACATAATCAATCACATGAAACCACTTATAAATTATATAGATAAATGCAAGCAAGTGAAAAACACATAATCTCAAAATATATATATTGAAATTGAACTCCATAGGCCTATTTTTCACACCACTCTACACTAATGTAGATTTCACACCACTAGGAATCAATAGGGCTTCTAAAATCTTGTAATGTAAGGCTAGGGTGAAAGGTAGGATAAAAACAGGTAATAATTAGGCTCAAAACACCCTAAACATCTTTGATCATCTTCAAAACATTACATGGAACCATAACCAATAGAGCACATATACCCAAAACCAGATTTTGGAATTTTTCAACTCTCCTACTGTTTGCTTTCATCCTTTTTTTTTTTTTTTTCTAATTGCACTATTTTTTTAATTTTTCAACTAATACACAAATCAAACATTCCAACAAATATATTTTCATCTTCATCACCTTCTAACATTCATCCATTCCCATAATCCATCGTTCAAATATGTATACATTTCAACATAGGCAAAGTGTTTAAAGGGTGCAAAGGTGAAAAACAAGAATTTACAAATATGGCTTTAACTATTATTCATAGGTGACAAAGAAAAGGTTAAAAGGATAAAAAAAAGGGTGACTAGGGGTATATTTAATAATAGGTAGGTGTAATGGCTCAAAGTATCCAAACATGGCCTAAATCATCTTCCTAATGGTGCGATCTCTAGGATTTCGCCTCAAGTAGTAATCAAACAAGTTCTAGATTTCATAGAGATCTCAATAAAGTAATTCACTTGCTATCATTAACTCTAAACACTAGTGGTTCAATGATCATGACCATGTACAAAACTATAAAAAATCTCAGAAAAGACATAACAAGGAATCAAATCAAGCACACAGACTTTAAGATATAACTTTTTACATTCTCCTAAAGTTATATTCACATAAATGCTATTCTTATCATATGCCATGTATAAAAATATAAAACCAAATCAATACTTGTGGAAGAACATGACCCTAAACTAAGCCTAAAAACACACTTTCAACCATAACAAATGTTTAAAATTCTCCTCCAAAACTTAAACAAAGCATTGACCTCAATGCAAAACATATATGAAAAGAAGAAATATAACTAAATAAGAAAGTTGCGAAAACCCCCTTAACTACCACAGGTAGAAGCCTCCATATAAGCATCTCCATTCTTCCTCTCAAAAATAGCCCAGAGGACCCCAAACTTGTTTAGAAACCTGGAAGAGAATAAAAAAAAAAATAATGTCAATAATAAGGAAATCCTACAAAATAAAACTAAAAACAACTAAGCAAAAAAAAAAAACTAAAATCGTTGGGTTGCCTCCCAACAAGCACTTTGTTTAAAGAGGAACGCCTACAACATTCATTTCTTCTTGACTATAACAGTGCTTCAACCGTTGGCCATTGACACGAAAAAAACGCCCATCATTGCACTTAAGCTCCCTCAAAATACGCAACAACTTTTCTTCTTCAACAAGAGACAAAGATGATGATATGATGACCAGATATGTAGACTTCTCTCCCAAAAATGCATACCGGAAATGCTCCCTTAATGGCTTCAATTCTAGTGTAGGTTCCATTCACTCCGTTGGAGAATGGTCATCTATATTCTCCATTTTGGCTTGGGAAGGTTCAAAATAAGGGGCTTCAAGAGCCAATCCATAGTGCTAGACATCCTCATTCACCATCACATCTCGAGATACCGATTGGATAATGCATCGCTCCAAAGGGTCTACCGGTGTTGGTTCCATATGATCCTCTTGAATACAACTTCCAAGCATGTCTATCCAGTAGCAAATGCTCATCTCCTTTGGAAATTTAGTGTGTGGTAGATGTTGAACATCACCTTTTCTTCATTGACCCTCAAAGTTTATTCACTACTCTACACATCTATCAAAGCCCTTCTGGTAGCTAGAAACGGCCTCCCAAAAATCAACGGGATCCCATCATCCTCTTCGATGTCCAAAACAACAAAATCCATTGGGAAGATGAACTTGTCAATCTTGACCAATACATCTTCAATGACTCCACGAGGATAAGTGAGAAATCTATCCACGAGTTGTAAGGTGATGGTTGTAGGCTTCACTTCTCCAAGTCCCAATTTCCTAAAAACAGAAAAAGGCATTAGATTTATGCTTGCCTCCAAACCACAAAGAACTTTATCAAATAAAGAAGTGTCAATTGTGCAAGGTTTAATAAAACTCTCTGTATCCTTTAACTTTTGAGGCAATTTCTTTTGAAGAATAACACTACATTCCTCCGTGAGCTTTACCGTCTCGAACTCCTCCAACTTTCAGTTCTTAGACATAACATCCTTTATGAACTTTACGTAGTTGGGAATTTGCTCCAAAACATCTGCAAAATGAATGTTTATGTGAGTTTTCTTAAAAATCTCAAGTAATTTTGCAAACTTAGCATCTAGCTTTTTCTTCTGAAATATCTGAGGATACGGGATAAGGGTTTTAAGGATATGAGGATTATCCAGAAAAGATATAGATCCAAGCCTGTAAGCCTTATTCTTTGACTTTACTTCACTTTCCTCATCCTTATTGAGCTATTCCTTGTGGTTACTTACTGGTGGTGTGGGAGTAAGATTCGTGTTGCACAGTGGGAGTAAGATTCGTGTTGCTTTGTGCATTAACTCCTTCAACTTCTTTTTCGCTCCTAAGAATAATAGCATTGCATTGCTATTTGGGGCTCACTTCGGTATTTCTTGGAAATGAGCCTCTTTGTTGAGCATTGATGGATGAAACAAGTTGCCTAATTTGAACCTCCAAAGACTTTATTGATGCTCCCATGTTCCCATATGAGTCTCAATATTATGCAGCCTAGACTTATGCTTGGTGAACCTTGATCTTGTTTCCACCACAAAAGTACTTACAAGGTATTTCAAAGAGGGCTTCTTCTCAGGTACTTGATTATACATGCCCAACGGAGGTTGCAACACATTCCTTATACTGACATAAGAGAAAGTCTCATGATTGCAAATGCCCAGGTGATATTGATTTGGTAAAGGAGCATTACCCCTCTAATTGGAAGCTCAGTTATTAACAAACTGTACTTGCTCTTGTCTAGTGTCAACTTCAGAATATGCCATACTCACAATTGCAGCAGATTCAATAGTAGGAGGGGCTCCTTAATTAGATAAAGCCGCTACGTGATGTATGAGGGTGGACATTTGTGCCAATAGTGCTGTTCTAGGATCAACCTCATGCATTCCAGTCACATTCTTCACCATGAAGCGCTCATGTGAACTCTCATAATTGTTGGAAGCCATTTCCTCCAAAAGAAGAGCTTCATTCGTCGTTTTCCTTAATAGGGAACCACTAGCTGCAGCGTCAAGTAAAGTCCTTGTTGGAACCGTCATCCCATTGTAGAACATTTGGATTTGAATCCAATATTGGAATCCATGTTGTGGGCACTTCCTCAACAATTCCTTAAATCTCTCCCACGCATTATAAAGTGACTTAGACTCCAATTGTTTGAATTGCCCAATCTCAGCCCTCAATTGAGCTATTTTTGCTAGTGGAAAGAACTTCTAGAGGAACTTTTGGCACATGACCTCCTAAGTGGCAATACTACCCTGTTGTAATGATTGCAACAATGCCCTCACTTTTTTCCCTTAAGGAGTAGGGAAATAAGCGCAACCGAATGGTCTCCTCAATGACTCCATTCATCTTCACAGTGTTGCACATCTCCAAGAATGTTGTCATCAAATGGATTGTCCGGTCTTCTTATGGAGAACCACCAAATTGATATTGTTGGACCATGGTTATCAAAGTCGGTTTCAACTCGAAGTTATTTGCATTGATTGACATACGCATAATGCCCGAGTAGTTATCATTGATGACTGGCTGGAAATAATCCCACAGAGTTAGTTGATTGTTGTCGGCATCCATTGCTTGAATTTTAGTCCTCTTCTCCTTCCTTAACTTTCTAAGAGTTCTATCAATTTTTGGATTGCAAGACACAAGTTCAAGACTCTTCGCTCTCCGCATACATTGCTCAAAGAAACTTATAAAGAGACAAACCAAAAAGAAATGAAAAATTGGAAAAACAAAAAGAAAAAATCTAAATTAAAATCAAGGTCACTTGATGACAATATTAGTGAAACTAGAATTGAATCAATCCTCGACAACGACCCCCAAAAACTTGTACGTGATTTTTCAGCAAGCGTACGGTGTCAAGTTATAATATACTAATGAATCGAGTTATCGTCCTCAAGAATCGATTCAACTCTCACTAAGTACTGATTACGGTAAAGTTTATGGAATTTCAACTTTATTATAATAATCAACCCAATCTTCTTCCATCTGTCAAGTTATAATAAAGTTGATTATATTTAGTTTGATATACTATATTATTTTTATTAATTAAAGATAGACACTCACTTTTAAACCCTAGTACATAAATATTTTAAACAGATGGAAGAATAAATATTTTAAATATTTTAAATTTGTTAAAATAAACACTCACTTTTATTTTTAGTTTTTGTAATCCCCTGAAAATTTTGAGGATATCTACTTTCCAATTTAAACATTATTCTCGCATTCCTTTAAGGAATCAATTACAAGTCACACCAAAGAAATCTTGGCAAGTTTTTCAATACAAAATTATGGCAAGTTTCCAATACTATTAATCTTCCTTGCATACAAGATAAAATTTGGAAACCAAATCACCGCCACAAAACCCTAACCCTAGTACATAAATACAAAAGCTCTTCCAAACGCCATACCCATCACCACTTTCAAACCCTAGTACATAAATACAAAAGTCCTTGTGGTTTATTTCACGTGTAAATGCCTTGGACTTGAATTTATTAATTCTATTTGATGAATATATTTAAAATGTTGTGTCCATAATGGATGGACAAAGAAAAGTACCCTCATGGCTCAATATTCAATTTGTGTAATGGGAATCTATAGTCCATGGCATAGAAATTGAAAGAGAATTCTTCTATCTTAACTTGTAACCTTATTTTGAATATAAATGATATTATTAAATTTATTTTTACCTGTGTAAAGATTTTGGGGTTAAGGTAGATGGATACAATTCACGCCTCAAATTTCTTTTTGCTATTTTCTTGATAAGAGCAAATATTTATTCTTATTACTTTAAATTTAAGTTTTGAAAATCGGAGTGTGACAAATTGGTATCAGAGATTAGGCTTCAGATCATGGGAAGTGTTACACCAAATTTTAAGAAGCTTAGCATCATAGCGTAGGTATCAAATCTTTATGAGATTAGTGTCCAACTTGAGCTAGATAAATATGCAATTATAAACTTTATAACATAATATCGAGAATGAAAGTACAGCGGGTCTAACAAATTCAAAACTTTTAGGACATCGGTTAGAGACGAGAACTTGTATGGAAACTGTTTGGTTAGAATCTAAGATCAGGATGAATCTTTTATTCTTGGTTCCAAAGCGGTATGGGACGTGGAGGAATTTAAGGGTATTTGAGGAGTCTTGAACTTGGAGACTAGCAGGCCATGTTTGGTGAATGACTAACAACTCTGGACGAGCTTGTATCGCTACGTTCAACTGGTATGGGACAGCTTGTACATAGTGGGTACTTGGGAAGCCTTAGTTGGTAGGACATTTGCGCATTGTTTGAGTGTATTGAAGTTTTTTTGTGGAAGCTTATATCACCGGGCTAGAGTGGTATGAGACACTTGAATACGGAGGGTATAAGTGAAAGTTTGGGAATTTTTTTATGCCATTGTTGTGTGGTGTGTTGTTTGTTTGTTTGCTTGTCTTGTTTACATGTATCAAAACCAAATCCTGTACCCTGTGACAATCATGGATTGCCAAAATTTTATAAAACCTAGAAACTGAACTACTAGGATCATTTTATTTTCGAGAACTTAGAATTTTGAATCTAGAGTCACCCTACCCGAAAATAATTATCTCATGTAGTACTAAAGATGAGTTGGAATTTTATAGATGGCTACACCTCGAAGAAGAAACACAAGGTCTGTGAGTGATCTCATAAGGGACACTGAACCAGTTGTGCAGACACAACCGACATTTGAACCTCAGCCGACGGAGCAAGAAAATGCAAATTTGACAGCGAACGTTGACTCTACTGGAGCAGAGAATGTCCGACCTATAACCAACCCCTGGAATCGTTTTGGGACCAGAGATGATGGCAGAATTTGTGAGACAAGTAGTGGAACAGGTGACCAGACAAATGCCTCAACCTCAACTGAATCCAAGAATTGTTGTGCAGAATGAACCAGGAGCTCGAAGCACCAGGAGGCCTGAAGAAAAGGAATGGGTGGATCAATTGAGAGACTTCCAACGTATGCATCCTTCAAAATTTGAAGGAAAACCATATTCAAGGGAAGCTGACAAGTGGTTCCAGGAGGTTAAGGAACACTTGGAAGTTCTTGGAGTGACTGGTCCAAAAATGGTGGCGATTGCGGCTCACCAATTCATAGGTGAGGCCAAACATTGGTGGAGAATGGTTAAAGAAAGTCCTACAGTGGACGTGAATACTATGACCTGGACAACTTTTGAGGAGATATTTTATGATAAATTCTTCCCCAAGGCGAACATAAAAGAATTACAATCTGAATTTGTGAGGCTAACACAGAGGAACATGACAGTGGAAGAGTATGAGGCTAAGTTTATTGAACTTTCCAGATTTGCTCATGAACTAGTAGTCAATGAACAGATGAAAGCTAGTAGATTCGCAGAGGGTCTCAGAATGGAAATTAGAAATGTGGTTGTTCCTATGAATCTGGAGACTTATAAAGAGGTAGTTGAACGAGCTTTGTTGGTAGAGAGAGAACTGAACCTGCAAGAGACAATATGGAACAGAAACAAAAGGCCTCAAGGACAGAATTTTGATTACCAGGGTAATCACAACAAGAGGCAAAATCTGAATAACTTTGGTGGCAATGGTAATAATTGAACAGGAACAAGTCCAACAATGGGAACTAGTGGAACAGGGTGCAGAATCACAACAACTGATCAAGATGGTCTAGTCATGATGGTGAACAACAGATGCAACAGGGCAATATTCGTGCACCCCAACAGCATAAAGATCAAGTAGTAGCCACGAGACTTTGCTTCAAATGCAACAGACCGAGCCATTTGGCACGAAACTGCACTATACAAGGAGTTCGACAAAATTTTCGTCCGAGCAACCGGCAGAACAACAACAATGTGCAAGGAAGAAATCAAGCCAATCGTCCAAGCTATAATCAGAATTAAATCCAAAATCAAAATCAAGGCAGAGTCTTTGCAATGACAGAAGGAAATCCTGAGCTAGAAGTTGGTGCAAACAAAGTAGTGGAAGGTACTTTCATTTTATTTCATGTTACAGTTAAAATCCTGTTTGATTATGGAGCATCAAGGTCTTTTATTTCTGAAAACTTTGCCAGGAAACTACAACTTTCCACTGTACCTTTACCTGTTGTTATGAAGATTTCAACACCAGTAGGAGTAAACGTCCCAACAACTGAAAAATGTAGTTGTGACCTTAGAATTAATGATAAGTTGATTTCAACTGACTTGATACTCCTACCCATTAATGATTATGATGTGATCTTGGGAATGGATTGGTTATCTGAGTACCAAGCCCAGATCGATTGCCTTCGAAAGAATATTACTTTGAGGTTACCTTCGGAAGAGTTGTTGAAAATTTATGGGGATAGAAACAAAATCCCGAGGAATATCATGTCTGCACTTCTCGAATCTGTGAATCACAAAGAGGAATTCAAAACCCTAACAGAAGCTGAGCCTCTAAAGACCTTGAGGAATTTAGAAGAGCACTTGGTGGTTAGAGACTTCCATGAAGTGTTTCCCAAAGAATTACCAGGATTACCTCCTAAGCGGGAAGTAGAGTTCAAGATAGAACTATACCCTGGAACAGACCCCATAGCCATGTCACCCTACAGAATGGCCCCTGGCGAATTAATAGAACTAAGGACTCAGCTTGATGATCTTAGTGTGAAGGAATTTATCCAGCCCAGTGAATCACCCTGGGGAGCACCAGTATTGTTTGTCAAAAAGAAAGATGGGTCGATGAGACTGTGTATTGACTACAGAAAATTAAATCAAGTCACAGTCAAGAACAAATACCCCCTACCCAGAATAGATGATTTGTTCGATCAACTGAAGGGAGCAACTTGTTTTTCCAAGATCGACCTAAGGTCCGGTTATCACCAACTTAGAATCAAAGAGTCAGATATACCGAAGACACAATTCAGGACTAGGTATGGACACTTTGAATTCAGAGTCATGCCATTTGGACTCACTAATGCACCAGCAACATTTATGGACCTAATGAATAGGACGTTTAGGCTTCATCTAGACAAATTTGTAGTGGTATTTGTTGATGATATTTTGGTTTATTCGAAGACCAATGAGGAACATCAGGAACACCTTACAGTAGTTTTGGAAACATTGAGGCGAAATCAATTGTATGGCAAATTTGAAAAATGTGAATTTTGAATGAAGTCAGTCAAATTTTTGGACCATGTAGTGTCATCAGAAGGGATATCCGTAGATCCAACAAAAGTTGAAGCAGTAATGAACTGGGAAAAGCCAAAATCAGTGACAGAAATTAGAAGCTTTTTGGGACTAGCTGGTTACTATAGAAAATTTATTCTAAATTTTTCGAGACTAGCTGAGCCTATGAAAAATTTAGTTGGGATGAGAAATGTGAGAATTCCTTTCAAGAGTTGAAGAGACGATTGATCACAGCCCCAATATTGATCACTCCTGCAAGCGAAGTCGGTTATGTTATTTACCCTGATGCTTCTAAGAATGGTCTTGGCGCTGTTCTGATGCAGGAGGGTAAAATGGTTGCTTATGCTTCTAGGCAACTAAAGACTCATGAACAGAATTACTCGACTCATGATCTAGAATTGGCTGCTATTGTATTATCCTTGAAGATATGGAGACACTATATGTATGGAGAGAAATTTGATCTATACTCTGATCATAAGAGTTTGAAGTACATCTATACACAAAAGGAGTTAAATTTGAGGCAAAGAAGATGGATAGAATTGCTGAATGATTATGATTTTCAGCTGCATTATCACCCAGGGAAAGCCAACGTAGTCACAGATGCTTTAAGTCAAAAATCTTATAAGAACGATGCAGAAAAAGCCCAGATGTACCAGTTGATTGAAGATTATGATTTGGACGTACAAAAAGGTGAAAACCAGATTTTTTTTTATATAATATGAGTTGCAAGCCAGACCTACTACATCAAATTAAGGAAGGTCAAGCTCAAGATAGAAAATTGATAAAATGGGTGGCAGGTGCAAGAGCCGATAATGGAAATGCAAATTTCAAGATCGATTCAGAGGGGTTATTGAGGTTCGGAGATCGAATTTGTATACCCAGAGTTGAGGAAATTAAAAAGATCTTATTTGATGAGGCACATCAGACTAAATACACTTTACATCCTGGTGAAGATAAGATGTACCAAAATTTGAAGAGAAACTACTGGTGGAAAGGTATGAAGAGAGATGTGGCCAAATATGTGTCTAGATGCCTTACATGTCAACAAGTTAAGGCCGAACATAAAAGACTGTCTGGATTGTTACAACCTTTAAAAATCCCTGAATGGAAATGGGATAACGTAGCAATGGATTTTGTTGGAGCTCTTCCTAGAAACCAGAAATGTGAGGATAAGGTTTGGGTAATTGTGGATCGACTTACTAAAGTGGCACACTTCTTACCTATTAAATCCACATATCCGATTAGTAAACTGGGTGAACTATATGTTAAAGAGATTGTGAAGCTACACGGAGTACCCAAATCGATAGTGTCAGATAGAGATTCATTATTCACATCTCAGTTCTGGCAGAGCTTACAGTGGGAATTGGGAACCAAATTAACCATGAGCACCGCCTATCATCCTCAGACAGATGGTCAATCTGAAAGGGTTATTCAAATCTTAGAAGACATGTTGAGAGCTTGTGTACTAGATTTCAAGGGAAATTGGAGTAAATACTTGAACCTAGCAGAGTTTGCTTATAACAATAGTTATCAGGCAAGTATACAAATGGCTCCATATGAAGCCCTATATGAACGACCATGTAGGTCACCACTGTGTTGGGCCGATTGGGAAGATAAGGTACTTACATAACTTGATATGATAATTGAGATGAACGAAAAAGTGAAGTTGATCCAGAAAAGGCTAGTTACTGCACAGAGTAGGCAGAAGAGCTACACAGATAAGAGGCGCAGACCTTTAGAGTTCTAAAAAAGGTGATAAGGTATTTCTGAGAATAAGCCCTCAAAAAGGCATCATGAGGTTTGGTAAGAAAGAAAAATTATCGCCTCGGTTCATCGGTCCGTTCAAGATCAGTGATCGAATTGGCGAGAATGCTTACAAACTAGACTTGCCAACTAGTTTATCCGCCATCCACAACGTATTCCATGTGTCGATGTTGCGAAAATATGAACCAGACCCTTCCCACACCATCGATTGGAAAGAAGTAAAAGTACAAGATGATGCCACCTATGAAGAAGGACCTTTAAAGATCCTAGATTGGAAAGTTCATAGTTTGAGGAACAAAGACATTCCATTGTTAAGGCAAGCATCATGGAATTGAAGAAGCCACTTGGGAACCCGAAAGTGAAATGAAGGCCAAATATGGCGACTTATTTCAAAGAACGCTCTAGGTAATTAATAATACTCCATTCTATGTGCATACTATCAATTCTTTCTTCAAACTCACCAATGGGTTGGTAAATTTAATAGACTGCTAATGGAATATTTTCAATGTTTTAGGTTTCGAGATACAATTGGTAACATCATCAAGTAAGTAAGCTTAAACTTTAATTTCGGGATGAAATTTCTTTTAAGGCGGGAATAATGTAATCCCCTCAAAATTTTGAGTATATCTACTTTCCAATTTCAACATTATTCTCGCATTCCTTTAAGGAATCAATTACAAATCACACCAAAGAAATCTTGGCAAGTTTTTCAATACAAAATTATGGCAAGTTTCCAATACTATTAATCTTCCTTGCATACAATATAAAATTTGGAAACCAAATCACCACCACAAAACCCTAACCCTAGTACATAAATACAAAAGCTCTTCCAAACGCCACACCCATCACCACTTTCATCTCTCTCGCTCTCCCTTGTACCAGCAACGGAAGCACGCGACGACGCCAGAGAATAGCGGGGGGCGCTAAAGAATCAAAGGTGAGCATCGTCTTCTCTTTCCCATTTCTTTTCATTGCACGATGCTCTGTTTTGCACTTCATGGAAGAACCACCTACAACACTCTTTCCATCCCTTCTTATTACTATACCTTCTCCCTAACTCCATTCCTTCATCAGTCCACTTTCCCCCACGAATCGCTCTATTCGAAAATGACAAAATAATCGCCGAATTTTGAACAGAGAGTACATGTGCTATGCTTTCAGCCATGAGGCTGCGAAAATCCATGATCGTGGTTGTTGTTGCCCATGAGGGAAGGTCTTCTTCTTTCCTCTCTTTCTACTCTCTTCTTCTTTTTCTCCTTTTCCTCATCTTCTTTTCCTTCCCCTTCCTTTCTCTCTCCCCTGTTTTATTTCTTTCCGCCATTTAAACCAGTTTCTCTGCAACTCAAGCTTTTGTTTTTTTTTTTTTAACAGAGCAACCGCCACCGTGTAAAGAAACAACCACCACCACCGTTAAATATTGATATAATATATGTATTATAGGTTATAATCACTACAACTATTGAAGATTCATACGTTATGTATATTATATGTTATATATATATGTTAAACATCCCACCACTACACCATATACGTAATATATATTGTATATTATATGTTATGTTGCACCATATATACATTTAAATATAATAAAATGATATTATACGATTAATTAATTTATATGCAAAAAAAATTGTGTGCAGGTTGAGACCGACACGTGTCTTGGAACTCGAAAAATTATGATTAAGCGATTGAGGTGGGGAAGATTCTATGCCTTTACAATATTTTATTTTGATACGTAGATAGGAATATTAAATTAATTAGATTTATAGTATTATTAGATTGTTGGTGCATGCTTATCTTACATGATTATATATATTGTGATTGTTGGCCATGATAATAATGTACGTGTATGATTTGTTGTCATGAGTTGATGTTAGATGTGTGTAATTCATGTATACTTTAAAAGTTTGATGATGTGATATATGACATGATAGTATTAACATAATTATTATAATAAAATTTATATGTGAATGCTAATATATTTGGCATTGTGATATGATACCATGTGTTGTGGGGTTTGAACATATCATGTGAATACAAGTTATGTATCGTACTTATATTGCATGTGTGATACTGTGACTTCATTAAAGAACATGATTAAGATAAGAATAACACATATGAGGCAGTTATTCTAAAGAATATCGCCAATGACTGTTTTGGGGCAGTTATTCTGATGAATATCGCCAATGATTATTATGGGGCAGTTATTCATTATGAATATCGCCAACTAAATCTTAATTTTGGGTAGTGCCACCTTGTGTTTGATTTCCTAAAGGTACGTGATTTAGAACGTGATAGAATTCTCGACTCAAACAATCTAATGTTGCAACGATTAATGTGTGAAACTTGTTTGTAATGTTCTTGTGTATATATATCATGATAAAATGTTGTGAATTGTTTAGATGACCCACTGGGCTTTCAGGCTCACCCTTATTTTTCATATGCAGGTACTTAAGAGAATAAAACCGCGAGTTCGTGACGTAGTTCACAGTAGTAGGGGTGGGTTAATTATTTTGTTAGTATTGTGGTGGCAGGACTGAATATTTTATTTGATTTTTAAAAGTTTATTATTTAAACGGGTCGTATTTGACAATCAAAATTTAGTGAATATTATTACGGTTAGTAAAGACTTTGTGGTTTATTTCACGTGTGAATTTCTTGGACATGAATTTATTAATTCTATTTGATGAATATATTTAAAATGTTGTGTCCATAATGGATGGACAAAGGCAAGTACCCTCATAATTCAATATGAAAATTTGTATAGTGGAATTATATGGTCCTTAGCATGAAGATGAAAGGGTATTCGTTTATCTTAACCAGTAAGTTGGTTAGAAGAATACAAATTTATAGTTTTGCAAATTTTACTATCTATATAATAGTTATGAGTTAAGATAGACGGATACGATTAGCCTCTCGATTTTCAGTGGTCTTTCTCGAATAAAGTAAAATATTCATTATTTTACTTGAAATTTAAGTTTTGAAAATCGGGTTGTTACAGTTTTATTATAAAAGAAAGGTGATATCTTACTCACAAAATTCAACCAATTTTTTGAACAAAAAAAAATAAAAAATACTCAACATTTTTTTTGTTTTACCAACTATAACGATCGACAGGTGCATTGCAACAAAGGTTTGATAAAGAAAAGAAAAAACCCTAATTGCTAACTCCTTCCTTCTCTATCACTTAGGGTTTTCCGACGGAGACACCTTATCTTCTCCCTTGTTTTTTCTCCTCTTCCCTTTTGCCGTTTGCGTCTTACTGTCGCTGTTCGCCCCTCCTTAACGCTTCCCGCTCTTCATCGCCCAACGCTCGCCGCCACTCTCTCTCTTTGCTCTGCTCTCCTTCAATTCTCGGTCGCCAATTGCGATATGTTTGAGGCATACGATGTACAAGAGTTTTTTTTTTTTTAGTTTGTTTATTTTAGGTTTTATTTTTATTGTTTTTGTTGCGAGGGTGTCGCCCTCTTGTTGTCGAAGTCGTCCGATGTTGTTCAATTCTTACCGATGTTATTGAGTTTTTAGGCTCATTGTTGTTGTTGATCTTTGATACCATACATGTTACAGAGTTCTTGATGCTCATTGCTGATACCTAGATTGACCTGGTCTGTTGTTGTGCCTGCTTGAGTTTGGAATGATCTATATGTATGCATGCAAGATATTGTCCATGAAGTTTCATGAATGAAAATTTTCTTTGACAAAATAAAAATAAAAATAAAAATACTATAATGATGGATGAGCGTAAATTTATAAAGTGTACATTAATAACTTTCTTCTTTACATTTTCTCATAACGATGATGGTGACGGTCAATTGACGGAGTGCTCCGTCACGTTTACCGTTTTCTGACACGAATCGCATTGATTGCGGCCCGTACACTGGTCGCGGCTATTCTGTTCCCCTCGCAATTTTTCACGCCTATCTCCTACCTCCTATCTCACTTTCCAAACCCTCCGTCAAAACAGACAGATTACCCTGCACTCCCAGATTTATTTAACTAAATTGCCTTACTCAACTATCCACCATTCGATCAATTGGTCCAAATAAAAAAGAACCAAAAACTTTTCAGGAAATAATTACGTGGCAGAGTAACGGTCAACAGATGGCGCAGAAGAGAGAATCTCATAAAGCAAAGGACAGGTGTCGCGTATTGTGGGTGGCGTTGCGGACGGAGAAGGATACGATGCGCACATGGCGCACTCTCGTATACTGCGAAACTTTATCATCAATCATCTTTCCCCTCTCTCTCTCTCTCTCTCCCCACCCATTTGTCCCTTTACTTATAACACCGCCATTTTCTCTGTTATGGTCACTTCAATTTTTCTTTGGTTTCTTTCTTCTTCTTCTTCTTCATCTTCTTCTTCATCTTTCTCAAGAAGATGGGGAAGCTATATTCAGTTGTTCTGCTGTGTGTTTTGGCTTTTTTGTGCGCTTGTTGTTTTGCAGGAGTGAACTGCGATTCTCACCATGCTCCAGCTCCTTCTGTGGATTGTTCAACACTTATTTACAGTATGGCGGATTGTCTGTCATTTGTGACTAATGGGAGTAAGGTAACAAAGCCTGAGGGTGGGTGTTGTAGTGGGTTGAAGACGGTGTTGAAGACTGATGCTGAATGTCTCTGTGAGGCTTTCAAGAGTAGTGCTCAGTTGGGTGTTGCTTTAAATGAGACTAAGGCTGCTGGGCTTCCTGCTGCTTGTAAAATTAAAGCTCCATCTGTCAGTAAATGTGGACGTGAGTAGTTGCTATTGATGATCTCTTCTTCTTTTTTTTTCCCTTGTTTTGTTTGAACTTTGTGAGATTATTCGTATTTAGTGGGCTATGAATTGACATTCTTCTTTGTTTTCCCTCATTTTCTGGGGGGTTTTGTTTTTGTTGTTGTGGTTGTTCCTTTTGCAGTCTCTGGTCTTTCTGGTGCTACTTCCCCTGGTAAGATCCTGGTTCTATTTACTTTGTCAAACAAAGGAGAAGTTTTTATTTTTATTTTTCTATTTTTGAATTTCTTTTGTTTTGTTTTTTGGGTGTTTTAGAGAAAAAAGGTGATTTTTTTTTATAGGTACCATGGAAATATGCATTCAGATCTAGTGTTATTATTCCCTTGTTGCAATATATAGTTCATTTGCTTTGATATGGTATGGTTGCTGCTTGGAAATGTCTTCCCTTTTCTTTTAAATAATAATAAAAGAAAAAAACGAAATCTTGTCGATGATTTTGGAGCTTTTTGACTGGGTCTTCAGACTGAAATTTGAGAAGTTCCTTTGTCTTGAAAGTAGAAGCCCTAAGTTCTTTCCAGTTTTTATCCTGCCATGGATGTTGAAGTATGTCTCTGCTCTCACTTTATATAAACTTTCCAGAGGGTATTTCCAAAAAAACATAGATTTCCCCTTTATAATTGCTGAAATTTTTATTCTTTTCTTCCAAGTTAAAACACGAGTTTTTTTTTTCATGGTTTTTGGGTGAAAAAAACATATGTATTGATAAATGGTATTAAGATGAGGACTCTTTACTTTGCTCAGGTAACTGCTTCTAAAGCCTGTTAGCCCTAACAATACCTCCTGAAGTATTCAGCTATGTCCTGTAACCATATATACGTCCTGCCCACATCTTGGGCATTCTGATAAACTAGTCCAAAGATATTGAAAAAGTTTTTTGAGTGGAACCAATTTGGTTCATCTTGTCTAGTGGGCGCGCGCGCGCGCTTTTATCCTTCTTGCTGTGATGATCTTGCAAATTAGGTGTAGAAGAAAGTAGAGTGTCTCAAGCCTTTTTTTAAGTTTTTTTTCTAATGAAATCTAATCACATGCAGTTTTAATTTGATTGTTTTATGCAATATGATCTATTCTTACAGACACATATCTTATAAACTATCTTGAATATAACAGCACTTTCTTATGTAGTTTTGGTGATGAAATTGGTTCTAAGAAAATTATCTTCGATCCTTAGCTGAAAGTAAACACGCTTGTTTCTTATGTTTTGTAGCTCTTCCACCAAAATCTTCAGCTCCATCTCCAATATCTGGCGCTGGTGGCAGAGCTCCAATCTCTGGCCTGGTTCCGGCTCCGGCTCCGGCGGGTGCACCTGGCGCTTTACCAACCGGTACATCAGGAGCCTTAGCTCCAACTCCAGCAGCATCTGCTGCCTCTACTGCATCGATTTCATTTGTTGTGTTTGCTACTATGCTTGCAGCTTCTTACTTTTCTCTCCAATTTATTATAAGTTATTAGCTAGTTTTTCTAGTTGCTTACCATTTTTATGTGTATTGAGCTGGGGGGGGGGGGGGGGGGATGCTTGCGTGATCATTATGTGTATTGAGCTTTTGCATTTCTACTGTGTTTACTCTTGTATTGGACCCATTTCGATGCCACATCCTTGCTGTTTAATATATAGTCTTTACTAGTTCCTTTCGGTGAAAAATTCGAACTCCATTTTTTTACTAGAATTTGGTGGTTGAGGTTCTTTGGTCGTCCTCTAGGCATTTTATGAATTCAGAAACCCAGTAAAACAGGACACAATTTCAGCGTTGAAGAAGGCTCGAAAAGGAAAACAGGACAAACCATTGGTGTTGGTGCTCCTCCCAAAAAATGAAAAACAGGACAATTTAACATATTTGTCATGTTGTACCATGAAAGAGACCTGGTTAATGGGTTAATGGAAAGTTAGCCTGATCTGCAGCCTGAAACGGGGGGAGGAGAAGTACCGTAACGTTGAAGAAATGAAAGATTACAGTGAAATCAGAAAGAAAAAACTAGTTATAACTGCATGCTCCAGAAACAGTTGGATTAATTAAAGGCTACATTTATAATCCAATCCATTTAACGAAAGAGTAATTATCTGGTTGCACATTTATGGTGTTGGTGGTCGAACGGTTGACCACGTGGATCACTCTTTGCAGTCGTCTGCATGGCTCACTCTTGAGTTGCCATGTGTCTACTACAAATGTAAGGACGTTATGATTTTTCTTTGACAAAAAAAAGATTTTTACTCCACCATTGATATTGGGTATTTTTTTTGAGTTTAGGTACTTGAAAGTTTCGGTTTTTATAGATGGCTTAAGTTTTTGAAATTTAAATTTTAGGTATTTTGTAATTTATTGGTTATTTTTTAATTAGTGTGCTTGATTGTTTTGTTTTTTTTTTTCTTAATAGCAATTCAAGTCACTCTTTCAGTAATTGTTATTTCTTACCGATAAGAAGTTTATCGATTAGTAAAAAAATTGAAATAGTTATAATTTTTTTATTTTAATTTTGATTTGAGCAATTTTAAAAAGATATATTTTTTTTTATCTTTTCTACGATTCGAAATTATAACAAAGAAGTTATATTTATTGGAAGTTTATGTTATAGGTCAACATGAGTATATAAATTTTAAATGACTATAATTTTTTCGTTTTAACAGCA